>OY759262.1:37919301-38004301 GCA_963662155.1 Lamellibrachia columna
ATTTTTTATTTTGATATATATCAATATTGCGGGCGCGGGCCCCGCCATGCATAATCTCGCCATCAGTCCGCGGACCGCATGAAATAGCTCTGCGGGCCGCAGTTGGCCCGCGGGCCGCAGGTTGCCGACCCCTGTCATAAGCGATGTGGTAGCACCTGTGTGCCTGTGTTGTCATAAGCGATGTGGTAGCACCTGTGTGCCTGTGTTGTCATAAGCGATGTGATAGCACCTGTGTGCCTGTGTTGTCATAAGCGATGTGGTAGCACCTGTGTGCCTGTGTTGTCATAAGCGATGTGATAGCACCTGTGTGCCTGTGTTGTCATAAGCGATGTGATAGCACCTGTGTGCCTGTGTTGTCATAAGCGATGTGGTAGCACCTGTGTGCCTGTGTTGTCATAAGCGATGTGGTAGCACCTGTGTGCCTGTGTTGTCATAAGCGATGTGGTAGCACCTGTGTGCCTGTGTTGTCATAAACGATGTGATAGCACCTGTGTGCCTGTGTTGTCATAAGCGACGTGATAGCACCTGTGTGCATGTGTTGTCATAAGCGATGTGATAGCACCTGTGTGCCTGTGTTGTCATAAGCGATGTGATAGCACCTGTGTGCCTGTGTTGTCATAAGCGATGTGGTAGCACCTGTGTGCCTGTGTTGTCATAAGCGATGTGATAGCACCTGTGTGCCTGTGTTGTCATAAGCGATGTGATAGCACCTGTGTGCCTGTGTTGTCATAAGCGATGTGGTAGCACCTGTGTGCCTGTGTTGTCATAAGCGATGTGGTAGCACCTGTGTGCCTGTGTTGTCATAAGCGATGTGATAGCACCTGTGTGCCTGTGTTGTCATAAGCGATGTGATAGCACCTGTGTGCCTGTGTTGTCATAAGCGATGTGATAGCACCTGTGTGCCTGTGTTGTCATAAGCGATGTGATAGCACCTGTGTGCCTGTGTTGTCATAAGCGATGTGATAGCACCTGTGTGCCTGTGTTGTCATAAGCGATGTGATAGCACCTGTGTGCCTGTGTTGTCATAAGCGATGTGATAGCACCTGTGTGCCTGTGTTGTCATATGCGATGTGATAGCACCTGTGTGCCTGTGTTGTCATAAGTGATGTGATAGCACCTGTGTGCCTGTGTTGTCATAAGTGATGTGATAGCACCTGTGTGCCTGTGTTGTCATATGCGATGTGATAGCACCTGTGTGCCTGTGTTGTCATAAGCGATGTGATAGCACCTGTGTGCCTGTGTTGTCATAAGCGATGTGATAGCACCTGTGTGCCTGTGTTGTCATATGCGATGTGATAGCACCTGTGTGCCTGTGTTGTCATAAGTGATGTGATAGCACCTGTGTGCCTGTGTTGTCATAAGTGATGTGATAGCACCTGTGTGCCTGTGTTGTCATAAGTGATGTGATAGCACCTGTGTGCCTGTGTTGTCATAAGTGATGTGATAGCACCTGTGTGCCTGTGTTGTCATATGCGATGTGATAGCACCTGTGTGCCTGTGTTGTCATAAGTGATGTGATAGCACCTGTGTGCCTGTGTTGTCATAAGTGATGTGATAGCACCTGTGTGCCTGTGTTGTCATATGCGATGTGATAGCACCTGTGTGCCTGTGTTGTCATAAGCGATGTGATAGCACCTGTGTGCCTGTGTTGTCATAAGCGATGTGATAGCACCTGTGTGCCTGTGTTGTCATATGCGATGTGATAGCACCTGTGTGCCTGTGTTGTCATATGCGATGTGATAGCACCTGTGTGCCTGTGTTGTCATAAGTGATGTGATAGCACCTGTGTGCATGTGTTGCTTCTTTCCTCTGCTGGGATTTTTCCTGTATTTTGTTTATGTTTGGAGTTATGAACGTTTACTTTTAACTCATGTAATACGTTTAGGTGCAACAACATAAAGCGAAATTTTATTTAATTTTAATTTTGATTACGCTTGTTTAGTATATAAAATGCTTACTTTCGGTTGCAATTTAAGCTAACCCTTTGGTAAAGGCTTTTTATTTAAGCCGTTATGTTCTCCAATGGGTTTCTTGAGCAGCATTGAATGATATTCTCTTTTGTACTGAAATGTGTTTTGTAAAAAAAAATAACGTCCACATACCTGCTGTAATGTACAAAAGTGAGGCCGTAAATACCCACATAGGCGGCGCTTCAGTCGCGCGATAACAGAAATCATTTTAGACCGGGCAAAGTAAGCCTCTTATCTTATACGCTCTTTGATGCAACCGCGGGCGTGTTGTTACATCAAAATTAACACTGCGCCCAGAGGAGGTCGGCAGGCTCGTGTCATGCGCAGTAGATGTTTACATGTTAAGCTCCGGCTACTTGAAAAGTTTTAAGGGATTACGAGCTGTTGTGTAACTGTTGCATGCAATGGATTTATAATGTTTTCTATTAACATGTGGTTATACATTGATTTATTGATAATTAGGTGTAGGGAAACAAATTGTCGCAATACCAATGGTGATAATAAATTTTTCAGGATCCGAGTAATTAGTTTTCGTAAGTTGAACTTGACACAAACAAGCGCATGTGTTTTGCGTAGGCGGACTAGGCGGCGGAGAAGGCCACAACCTGTGCTCTCCCCCTCTGTTCCGAGTCCCCCGCTGCATGTCACGGTGACCCGCCACACACCGTGTAGATCGACTCTGGCAGTGTCATTGTACCGCCTCCTTATGCTCCCCGGGTAGGGGGGGGGCGTGATGCAAGCATGCCCCCCACCTGCCAAGCGGATGAGACCGGGACAACGGCCCTGTGGCATCTGCGGCGAGGTCAATGCCGACTTGCGACACCACGTGGAGTAGTTCCACCTGCCATGGAACTTCCATCCAGAGACAAGCCTGCTGGTTTTGTGAGAGACAGTTTGGGTCCCTCACTCCCCTAATGACACACGTACCTGGTCTAACACAGGCTCCGGGGGAGGGGGGAGTTTGCCCAGCATTTCGGTGCCAGGGCATCTTCCATGAATAGTCTCATCGAATGGACGCGCAGGGTACTCAGGCTACACACCTTTGAGGAGACGGTCAGTCTGTTTGGACAGAAGGGATGGTACCCCCGTGAAACGTCACACACCAGCTTGACACTTGTGGGGCGTGATAGCATACCGGTTAGAAGGTCAGACTCTCAGTCGAGAGAACCCGCGGTTTCAAATCCCACTGCGGTCGCTTCGAACCTCTGGCAAGTTTGATCACCCCACGTTGCCACAGTTCATTTAGCTGTATAAATGAGTACCTGACAATACAGACAGTGGTGGACATGTGAACAAATAGACTTCGCGCAGTAATTGCAGCGTGGCTGAATGCTTCCCAGAGAAGTTGAAATGGCCTTGGAATGAACAGGTTTGTCATGGGTGAAGCGTAAAGCGCTTTGAGCGGTCCCAATGACTGGATACCGCGCTATGTAAGGGATCCCCAAAGAAAGCAAACAGTAATTTATATGAGGGAGTACAAATGAGTTATATAAGTTTACTAAAACATGCTGAGGTACAAATTGTTTAATTTTTCTTATAATGCCAATTGATCTTGAAATTTTACATGCTAGTTTATCAATATGATTTTTCCAATTCAGCTGTTTGTTTACTGCCAATCCTAAGAAGTTGAAGTTATCAACACACTATATTGGTGTGTCATATATTTCAAGTTGGAATATCGGAATTTTGTTGTGGGTGGTGAAAAATCGTATATTTTGATTTGTTGGCATTTAATGAAAGTTGATTAACTTCCAACCATTCACTAATATCTTTTGTACTTCAACATTAATATCATTAAAGTTAACAAGCTGCATCTTAGAAGAGTGTACTACATAAATTTGAGTCATCTGCATATAAAATGTATTCGAATAAATTACTTGCATTAATTATATATATATATATATATATATATATATATATATTATTAACAATAGTAGAGGGCCCAGTATAGACTCCATTATACCTGGAACAATTCAGTCGAGCCCACCGAACCACCCGGTGGAGCTCCTGAAGTGGTTCAGCTTGATGAACATGTTGGTCGAACAGACGTCCGCCAAGCAGGAGATGTTCAGGGAGTGGGTTGTTTCGTGGAACACTCCTGGGGCATTGGCAATCGACGCACACTGCCACCTCACCCTACTTCAGAAACGGGAGAATCGGACCAGTAGTAGGGAACGGGGCCAGTTTAATAGATACACAAGGCCACTGTGTGTAGGTACACAATGCTACTGTGTGTAGATAGTAGATACACAAGACCACTGTGTGTAGATGCACAAGGCCACTGTGTAGATACACAAGATCACTGTCTGTCAATTCACAAGGTCACTGTGTGTGCGCGCGCGCGTGTGTGTGTCTATGTGTTTGTGTGTGTGTGTGTGTGTGTGTGTGTGTTTGTTTGCGTGCGTGCGTGCGTGCGTGTGTGTGTGTGCGTTTGTGCATACAAGCATGCATTGATAACAAACCAAGGCTTAACAATATTGCCATCTAAAGTTGCAAATTTGCAAGATAGCAAATGACAAGGAAGCCATTGGCTTATTGAGAGTCCACCACCTGAGTCATACATCTGTTTATATTATTCTGTATGTGCTATTGCTATCAGAGGCGACAATAATGTTCTGCATATATGTTGTGTCCTCAGTGAGACTGAGTACTTCCTTGTATTCAATCAACATTGTTAATAATATGTAATAATACATATTTTACTTGGTGACACGGTGAGTTTCCGCAAGCTATTACATTTTACATTACATTACATCATCGCGTTGACCAGGTTTAACAGACCGGTTACCTACCGTAATTTTTTCTTTGACATTATATTCAGCTCCAAACTTTGATCTGTGGTGTGTGGGCTTTTAATTTGTTGCTACGACCATATCGTATGTCTTCTCTTTTCATAATATCAAACCACTGTTGTTCATATAATTCAGACGGTTAAGCATCCATATGTTTTAACATGTCCTTTAAGCTAACATAGCCACTTATATTGTTGAGATGTTGATGAGTCGGGGTTGTCCACACTATTTCACCATGTATTGCTGCTAAGGAGGTATATTTACCGACACCTAGGAAAAACGGACAAGCTCTACTGTGTAGTAGTGTGTACACTATTTAGTTCAGAGTATTCGTTGGTGTCACACACAGCATTGTTCATGGGATCAACTCGTTTTTTACAGTTAAATTTACCTGCCTTTTTTGTACCGCTTCGACAACTTCCAGCTTCTAGAATGTGTTAACGTCACCACAATAAAACTTTCTAGGTCGGTCTGCTCGAGCAACTCGCACTTTGTGAAGGTATGTTGTCCTGTAAAAACGCCACATCTACAACGTGGACGTTTACGATTCTCTGGATGTTAGTGATTTTATGAGACATTGCCATCGGTACTATTGTGCTGTGTTCAGTGAGCCACGACTGTGGTCATGGCAATAACATACACAAGTTTTCAACTGCGTCAACTGATGCGTGTAAGGAAGACTGCCTACGACACGCTAAAGCTATTAGATACTTGTCTAGCAACGCCGACCCACAGAGGGACCGCTGGTGCGTGTAAGGAAGACCGTCTACGACACGCTAAAGCAATTAGATACTTGTCTAGCAACGCCGACCCACAGAGGGACCGCTGGTGGTTGCAGACGTTTCAACAATGCAATTTCAGTGATGGTGACCACAGCCAGAAATTACATTATCCGACCCAGTGCACATACTATTGTCAATAAGAACAATCTGATATGTTTATCCAGCCGTATCAGTGAACCCCCTACACGGAGTGTAAATGTGGACATACAATGTATTAATGCGCGCTCCGTGAAGAATAAGGTAACATCTGTTGCTGACCTCGTTAGTTCGCACGATATTGTTGACATTTTAGCGTTAACGGAAACATGACTCGGCAGCGTCGTGGACAACCATGTAATAGCGCAGCTGGTTCCAGACGGCTACAAGTTTCACACTGTGTGACGACCTACTCAGAAGCGCGGTGGTGGAGTGGCTGTCATTTACTTACAAGTCCGGCTTGAAAGTGGAAAATGTGTCAAATCGCAATAAATTCACGCATTTTGAGCATGCTGATTACTACACGTTACGGCACGTGGCGTTCCGTTCAGATTTTATTTTGATACCGCATATCTCTAAAAAATAGAATCGGAGTGTTTACAATGAAAAAAATTAAACACATTACATTAATGAGTATAATTAATGCAATACAGGCTAAGATAGCACAATAAAAGTAAGCATTGGTCTTATATAGGTATATGTTTATACATATATGATATATATATATATATATATATATATATATATATGTATATATATATATATATATGTATATATATATATATATATATATATATATATACATATATATATACATATACATATATATATATATAAATATATATATGCCACATAGTGTGGGGTCGAATCATATGCCACACACAATAAAGGTCACCTCCTGGATGTAGTTATCGTTCGAAACCACATTACAATAGTAACTACACGACTGGGTGGGTATGACCCGTGCTTATGTGACACACGTTGTAATCCATCCGGTGATCACATGGCCATCAAATTCTGTGTAAATGCCAGAAAGCTTTACTTGTATTACAAACTATATTTAAAGTAGTGTTATAGAATATTTTGACATGGCTATTTTGTTAGCGTTTCTTTTTAATATTTAGCATTTGTGTAGACTTTTCTCAGTATAATTAATCTCTTAGCAATTTGATGGAATGTAAAATACTACTATGTATGTAAAGCGCCTGAGAGCAATCTCGATTGATCGGGCGCTATATAAGTATTTTTATTATTATTATAAAAGTGACTACAGATAGATGCATACACATGAACCGGGAAGATTCTTTTCCTTCTTCAACATAATAAGAATGCAGACAAGAGAAGACAAAAGCCGAAACAGTCCCCTGTGCCCCACTATAGGTGTGTGTGTATATATAACTATATGTGCTTATCAGTAGTCACACTCTAATTGATTCAACGCTTAGTAGCAGGCTAAACTTCCTGGTCGCCATTCGGCCTCATTTGTCGCCGTGGCAGAGGGTCAGTGAAGCGAACGACAGATTGCGCACTTACAATTACACACACGAGGCAAATTTGTGTAGAAGACGCTATGGCGAGATCGATTCTACGTGTCTGCTTACTGCTGACCGTCATGCACGTGACAGACGGACAGAGTACTTCGGCCGATCGCCGCTGTGTGTACATGTTCAATGTACCAGAATCCGACTGCGACCAGACACCCGGCCCAAGCGTCGACGACCAGTTATTGAAGAGTCATGTGATCGCATTGCAAGCTCAACTAAAGCTGATGGCGAGTGATATGAGAGTCATGCAAGAACACATTGAAAAACTTGACAGTGACAACAAGCAGCTGGTCAATGATGTGGACAATTTGAAAAAAGAACGACCGAACAGTAACACAGGTACGTAGGCCTAATATGTTACCCACAGATCGTGCACATATAACCTGCTTCGAAAACCGTTTTTACAAGACATCATTCCTTAACGAACATGCCAAACAAGTAGGCTTAGCCGTAACCATATAAAATTTATGGGGGGGAGAAAACGGGATGACACACAGAATGGTTAGTATTAGCTGGCTGCTAATAGTTCAGCCTTTAAATTGACACTAGTTCCGATATAGGCCTATACACGTTGTCCTTTACCGTATTTTTTGTCACTGACACAGGGAGTCTAAGACTCTCCCTCCACGGCCTGGGGGGGTCTTGAGACACCTAAGACCCCCATGTATCCGCTGCTGCATAGTTTTTGTCTTCTCAGTATGGAATATTAAAAAACGCATTATAGACAGTAACAGTTGCGAAGTCTGTGGATCTATATAATTGGTCCACTAACACGGTCACGTGAACATTGAGAAATAGGGTCAGTAACGCCGCGGAGAGCGACCAGTTTGTCGCGGCAGCTACGGCCAGCCACGCCCAATTAGCCGCACTCGTACAACATTACATCCGGTTGAGGTCGTACTGTTGTAAAACCGGTTTACGCTCAACACAGTCAGACAAAGGTTGCCATTCAGAGGAGGACTTTGAACTGTCTATTCAGTGTATTATTATAGTTTTCAGTTCACCGAGCATGCTGAGAATGTGCGGCCGAAAGCAGCAGTTGAACAATATACAATGCCTTCCTATGTTGACTCGCCATGCATTTCTTTATCACCCATATTATAGTCATTACAATCATTATGTGAAACGTTCGTTTTGTGAGTTGTTTGAACGTGGGACTTTGGATAGTTCCGATAATACGGACACTTCTCGATTACGTGGTAGATTTCCTGGTAAAATAAACTTCGGAACATGATCAACTTTGTTAACAATATTTTCTTTAATTTCTTTTGAAGTTTGGTTTTATTGAGAAATAAATAGCCCAATGACTTGAAAATAAACCGTTAATAACAGTCGGAAAAGTGGATATGTAAATGTGCGAAAATTAACGTTATATGAAATTAACAATGTGTAAACAATGGCGACCTTCCACGCATGCCGCTGCGAGGTATCACAAAGTCTTAAAATTAATATGCCGCCCAATAGTCCAGGAGCATTAGGTTAACAATGGACCCAACATAGAAATAAAAAAATGCTTCCAAGCTAATTTGTTCAGGGTAGTTACAAAATACCACAGTAAACAACATATCAAGTTTCCCAATGAGCTGGTGGATCTGTTGAACGACGTTCTTTAAAAAAGAAGAGCAAGTAGGGTGGGAATTGATCGCACGTCATATGACTAAACGTACCGATGGAGCAGGTCCACAACACCGACCGTCGGTACTATATGCAGCTACCGGAAGCGAAAACACCATGGCGTTCCGCCGAACGATCGAGTCGTAGCGTTCGCGCCCCTCGATCGCAATCGGTAGCATCACCGCACCGTTTAGTCACCTTTTAAAGAGGCGTGCACGCTTCGACGAAGCATCAGTTGACTATGACTCCAATAAGATGCCGACCAGTCGTCGTAGTGGTAGTGGTGGCGGTGTGTATCGTGCTGTATCGCACCGCACTCGTCGCTAGACAGTCTACGAACACCTTCGTGTCGTGGTGCGAGGGCGCTATTGCCGTGCGTGACAACACGACCCAATGGGACGTAGCGTCAACGAACGGGAGTTATTAAGACGTATCTTCTTCGACCCGAAACGGGTGAGGAGTTACGGCGGAATCGACGCATTGCGTCGCGTTGCGCGCGTGCTTTTGAAATACGTGACGCGCTGGTTGTTGGAGCAGGATGCGTACACCCTTCATAAACCGGCGAGACACCGCCTCAAGGGCCGACGCGTCGTAATGGGCGGTCGACACCAGCAGTGGCAGGTAGTCCCGTGTCGAATAAAGAGAAAAACTTCAAAGTACTTTATCTAATGTGGGCAGACACTACTGCGCGTCTACTTGCTGCTTCAATGTCGGGGTATGCCGATGAGTATGCCGATGAGTATGCCGATGAAGACCATTACGAAAGTGTTTGGCACCAAAAGTGAACAAAACTGCACTGTGGGGTTATTCCTGATAGATAGTCCTATTTATCTAATCACCACCACTACCGAAACGACATGTCAATCAACAAACGCCCCTATATACTACTTTACATTTGACCTTTGATTACTTGACCTTTGAAATTTGTCCTTTGACCACCTTGACCCTTCGGACACTCGTTCACCTCATCAACCTCTCTTGGCCACTTGCTCACTTATTAACTTCACTTGAACACTCGACCACGGATCGATTAATCAATATCGATCTAGACCACTTGATCACTTATCTTTGATCTCCTCCTCAAATCACATTCAAACGCCTGGTATGACCACTTGCAACTATGCTTATGTGCCCTTTTGCTGCTGCTCCAGTTCTCATCGCACTCGGTCTCCCACACACACGCACACACACACGCACGCACGCACACACTCACGCATGCACGCACACACTCACGCACGCACGCACGCATGCCCGCACAGTAACACGTACTCGCGCGCGAACACACACACGAGAGCTTCCAAGTAATTCCGGAAGTAATTATTTTCACATGCCGTGACTAGTTGGGTTGATATAATGTAGGTGTTCAAACTAACTTTACAGGAACTGCCAATCAACATTCGTCAACAGGAGGCGCTGTATACACTCGATGGGGAAGGAAGACATGCCCGGGGAATGGCACGGATCTACTGTACTGGGGTAAGCATTTCAATATATATATATATATATATATATATATATATATATATATATATATATATATATATATATATATATATATATATATATATATATATATATATATATATATATATATATATATATATATATATATATATATATATATATATATATATATATATATATATATATATATATGTATATATGTATATATGTATATATATATATATATATATATATATATATATATATATATATATATATATATGTATATATATGTATATATATGTATATGTATATATATATATATATATATATATATATATATATATATATATATATACATTTTTTTTAAGCCTTTTATTAAATGACAATGTGCTCAACCTTCCTTCGGTGTATTGTTCTTAAAAAGTAAGCTGTGCAAAGAGACGGGCCTTAACCTTAGTTTTAGAGGTTGCGCAACGAGATTAAAGGTTATTCATGGTTAGGGCTAGGACTAGAGTTTTCGTATTCGTTCCTAACGAATACGAACGTTTCTTGATACGTAATTACTGTCGCGTCATACTCAGTGTTGTTGAAGACTGTCTGCACTCCGATATTCCTACCCCTCGTATGCTTAGAATTGGGCCACAGAACGGCGGGGTGGAGGTGGGGTCATTCGCCGAGAAGCTAGGCTGAATGAACCGGATGTGAGAAACACAACAAATGACTTCAAATATATATGTTCTGCAATTGTCCTTCCAGTCGTTTCGGGAATGATAGTTGCTTCTCTGGAGAGGTTGGTTTTGTGACCAGCCATTTTGGCCTTCATTGGAAGGTACATCGCCGCTGAAGACGTCAAGGGCGACTAGCTCTTCGCTAATATACCACATATACTGTGGAGATTTTTGCAGTTTTGCTGTCGATAGCGAGCACTGTTATGCGAACAGCAACGGACAGAACAGGTTGAAACTCAGTAGCCCCTTCTTCACACTAGCATTGAGCATAAACTGTCTGCGAAAGAGCCACAACTTAAAGTAGTAGAGGATTGTTGACATCCGCTGGCGTGGTGGAAGGCTTTAGGTGACTTGAAGTGGATGCCGCTGGCCGGCTTTTATCAAAAGTAGACCTGGATCAGCTGCGGCAGCTCGGTGTAGGCTGTGTCTTCAGTATTATGGTCTTTATAGTTAATACTTGTCCCCCCTATTTTTGAAACGCTTGAGTTAATGATAATAATAATAAGAATGTATACAATACCTCATACTACTACAAATAAAATGCTCACGGGCGCTTTAAACAAACTTGCATAAGTTAAATATGTATATGTAGTTAAGAAGATAAACTGTGTAAAGCAGACAAGCTGGTTAAAACACATTCTAAATTGATACCAAAAAGGACCATGCAGTAAAATTATATATATATATATATATATATATATATAAATATATATATATATATATATAAATATATATATATATATATATATATATATATATATATATATATATATATATATATATATATAAAGCATTTAAATTATTAATATATCTCGGTCATTAAAAACACACGGAAAGTGACACATTCAAGATTTTACACATAGGCTAATTTAGAAAGGTATGTTTCCTGAAAGAGCTGAGTCTTCAGTTGTTTAATGTTATCGGGCAGGTCGTTCACCAAAAGTTAGAGTCCGCAGCAGCGGTACAACGAGAAGTGACTTCTCCGTTGATCGTAATGGGCGAGTTGGCTGGTGTTTCTTCACTATATCACTCATATATGCCGGTGTTGACTTTGAAGCGGAGCCGATACCTTACTAGAAGCCAGTGCAGTTCACGTAACAAAGGCTTTGTGTGTTCGCTCTTGCGTGTGCAGGTGATCAGGCAAGCAGCGCAGTTCTGCACACGCTGCAAATGTTCAATTAGTTTTTGCGGAGAACCTTGCAGCAGGGTATTTCAATATGTTACAAGTGCCTGGATCAGAATCTTGCAGGCGTCGTCAGTGATGTATTGTCTAACTTGACCAATGTTTTGGATAAGGTAGAAACCTGTTTCTCCTTGGTCAGCCCGCTGTCCAGTATAACACTGAGATTTCTCAGAAATGATACCGCGTTGACACGTCTGCCTCCGATCGTGAGGGACACGTTGCTCATCTTGCTGTCTCAGTGGAGTGGTTACTTCTGTATGCTGACTGATTAATATCGTGTACATTGTTGAGGTTCAGATAGTCTTTCAAACAGTGTTCAGCTACTTTCTCGACAAGGAAGAGCTGAACCGACCGGTAATTGTTCAGCTCTTCCTTGAGACCCGGCTTTTAAACAATGATCTTACGACTGCTCGCTTGAGCTTACGACTGCTCGCTTGAACTTACGACTGCTCGCTTGAGCTTACGACTGCTCGCTCCGGTTCCACTGACGTAGCCAATGATTTGTTGATTATGAATGTAATCAACGGCACACAATTATTAAGACACTCCCTGATAAACGAGGTGGGAACTGGGTCCAAATCACATGAGTTGTTGGGCGCATTTCATCGTGGATGGCTGGCGAAAACTTCTCAAGCGGAATTCCGTCAAACTTGACGTCAGCTTCCAACGCAGTTTTGCATGTATCGTGTGTGGCAGCGATATTGATGTTGCTTCGGATAGTAGCAACTTTTGTTATGTAAAAGTCACTGAAAGTGTTCGCCAACTGTTCCTCCGACGTAAAAGTTGGTAATATTACGTTTCTCGTATTTCCCACCAGATGCCTCGCTTATTTGAAATGTTGTCTTTGGTCTTTGCCATAGTTTCTAATCTTTGCAGAAAGAAATGTTTCTTCGCACTGATCAATAGCTACATAGTTGAGCTACAGTGGGTTCATGAGATAGTCAGAAACACTCTTTCAAAAGATCGCCCTAACCCTAAGTAACCTTTGACCTCGTTGCTCAACCTCTAAAACAAAGCTATTTAAAATCCTGTAATTTTTGGACATGTAGCGTATGTGCGTGCATGCATGCGTGCGTACATACATACATACATACATACATACATACATACATACATACATACATACATACATACATACGTACATACGTACATGCATACATACATACATACATACATACATACATACATACATACATACGTACATTTATGCATGCATGCATACATACAAGCATGCATGCATATATACACACATACGCATGTACGCACACACACGCACGCGTGCACGCACGCACGCACGCACGCACGCACACACACACACACACAAGGGGCATCACCCACCTCGGCCATTGAAACGGGGCAGATGTCCGACATTTACACCACAAGGAGACAGCCTATCACCTATGCTCTCCGTGATCTACTTGGATAAAGCCCTCCGTGATCTGAGAGACAACTTGCCGCAACGCCCTGGAGAAGACACCGAAATGCTATATTACACGACATACGCCGACGACGTTGACATCGTCAGCAACGAATCACTCCTGGTTGCCTGTCAAAGTGGTATCTTAACATCAATGAGGTCAAACAGAACGTACCAACATTCACAGAAGAAACAACCGTGCTGGAGAGGACTGGCGCATGACACGCAAGCTAGGCTCTCTACTTGGGGACATGCAAGACGTGGCACTGAAAAAGCAACTTGCGGCTGTGGTTTACCGGAAGCCGTGGTCTTCCGGCGGTGACTGTTCAATGCGTTTATAGTCCCGGTGCTCACATACAACATGGGCACGTGGGGACTAACGCCAACGAAATGGGACAAGTTTGATGCATTCCTCTGTCGTCAGCTGAGACAGTTCATCGGCATCAGATACCCCCAGTGAACCGCGAACAACGCCCACTACCGTAAATGTGCGTGCAACCCACTGAGCTCTGCCATCAAAGCTCGAACATCTTGCAGCAGAGACAGTGTGCGTGCGTGCGTGCGTGCGTGTGGTGTGTGTGTGTGTGTGCGTGTGTGTGTATGTTGTGTGTGTGTGCGTGTGTGTGTGTGTGTGTGTGTGTGTGTGTGTGTGTGTGTGTGTGTGTGTGTGTTTATATATATATATATATATATATATATATATATATATATATATATATATATATATATATATATATATATGTATATGTATATGTATATGTATATGTATATGTATATATATATATATATATATATATATATATATATATATATATATCTTCGGGTTTATTGTTTTTCCAGGTGTTGCTGCCGGATCATATTATACCCACACCGGTGGCGGCTCGAACTATCTATGCATGCACAGAAACCCTGAATGGGGGCCGACAATGACGGCAGGCCAACAATCGTATGGCCATTTGTACGGAGTGGAATACGAAATGTACGCAAACAATCCTTTCTCCAAAGATAACGCACAGTCGCTGATGGACAACAACGTTCCTTGTGCCGTGTGCCTTGTGACCAGCAGACCCACAAAGCTAATGATTCCGGCCAGACTGTCCTGTCCAGACGGATGGACGAAGGAATACTCCGGCTACTTGATGGCGGAGGCTTACTCGCACAAAGGCCGAACAACCTACGTATGTGTGGACAACGCCCCGGAGGTTATTGAAGGTGGTGGGTCAAACCAAAATGGCGCCCTTTTCTACAACACCGAGGCTGTCTGTGGTTCACTGCCGTGTCCCAACTATACAGATGGCGGGGAAATCACATGTGTTGTGTGTACTAAATAACACAGCAACGCAGAATAATTGTATCGTATCTACAATATCAGTATAACATAGTATATCGCTGTTGTTGTTAATTATTAGTTTTTTCTTGTATTTTTCGCAAGTTATTATTTCAAATGAAATTTTGTTGGCATATTTATTACATAAATGGCATATCAATACAGTATATGATAACAAAAACAATGGCGAGGATCAATGATGCTCAAATAAATTAATTTGATGGCATCGTTAAATCAAATGTTCAAGACAGTTGACTGTATTGACCAATCAAATTAATGTTGGAGATGTTACGTTGCAGTTCTACGTCATGTATCAAGAAGCAACTGGTGGCGGGAGTCCCAAGCGAATTATGCTCCCCAAATAATGCGACAAATAACGACACAGTATTACTTAAATACTCTACTCCAATAAATATAATAACATACACAAACGGAGCTTCACCAACAAGATACACCATATGTTACTGATTCCATGTATCGAAAGTGATTTAGTTCTAATTTAGCACAATGAATGGGAAAACTCTTTTGAATTCAGAATTTTGTCCGTTATTATTTCTAGCGTTTTATGTGTCTTGCCTTGCATCTTAAGAGTGTTTTGTTTCTTTATCTTATATATGCCTTTTGTACAGGTTTATCAATAAGGTATATCAGATATCAAGGTCAAAGTCAGAGAAGTAGCTTCAGGCAGTGCAACAGAACACCATTTGAACATTGAATCGTTACCAGAGATGACGTAGCGAAACACGAATGTGCCATGCTAATGGAAATATAAGAACGAATGTCTATGGATCCATAGAGTATTGTTATAATAGAAATACCAAACAAATTAACACTACTGTAAACCAATCATGCACACGTGACGAACGAATGTTGTTACATTTCCACACGCACACCAGCAGTCTGAACATGTTGGTGATTGTAAACATCTCCATAAGTTATGTCACAGGAACTGTTCTGCAATCATAGTTTCAGTTGCTTGGTGTTGGATTGAACATTGTTGTTAAACGTATATATCAGACGAAAAAATCGCCATGTAAAGCTGTAGATGTAAAGCATATAAAGCGTAGACATTAGTTACTGCCAAAATGAAAACTTTTGGGGTAAAAAATGTTCTGTAGATCATCACAGCAATAAAGTTACAACTTCACACGACGCATTCGTTTATTTCTTTCTTCCTGTACAATGCACATCCCCATTGTTGTTGTTGTGTGTGTGTGTGTGTGTGTGTGTGTGTGTGTGTGTGTGTGTGTGTGTGTGTGTGTGTGTGTGTGTGTGTGCGTGCGTGCGTGCGTGCGTGCGTGTGTGTGTGTGTGTGTGTGTGTGTGTGTGTGTGTGTGTGGGTGTGTGTGTGTGTGTGTGTGTGTGTGTGTGTGTGTGTGTGTGTGTGTGCGCGCGTGCGTGCGTATATGTGTTGTGTGTGCGTGTACATACATGGAAACTAAACCAGGCTAAACAATATTGCCATATAAAGTTACCAGCTCCGAAATAGCAAGGGACACGGAAGAGAGTCGAACACGTTTAATCTGCGTGCAGTCTACCTGAGTCATACGTCTGTCTATTCTATTCTGTATGTCCTATTGTTATCATAGGCAGCAATAGAGTTCTGCAGTCATTTCTTTTCCTCCGTGAGATTGAGTACTTCCTTGTATCCAATCTACATTATTAATATGTAATAATACAATATAACTTTTACTTGGTGACACGATTAGTTTCCGCCAGCGATCACGGTTTATCATCGCGTTGACCAGATTTAATAGACAGGTTGCCTACGGCCATATTTTCTTTGACATAATATTCAGCTACAATTTTGATCTGAATTGTGTGAAGGTTTTTAATTTGTTTTTACGATCATTTCGTATGTCTTCTCTTTTTATAATATCAAACTACTGTTGTTCAGACGGACAAGCATCCGTATGTTTTAACACGACCTTTATGCAAACATGGCCACCTATATAAGAAAGGTATGTTCTTATATTGCGCGGTATGCAGTCCGTAGGACCACTCAAAGCGCTCTACACTTCACCCCTGGCAGCAGGGCGTTTTTTAACATTCAAAGTGGGGGGGGGGGGCAATGCCCCCCCAGCCCTTTCATTTGCCCCCCAGTCAAACCAACTTGCCCCCCAATGCGTGCCCCATTCTCCTTAACCAGCCCCTTGTATTAATGTAGGTCATAATTTGTATTCGTTTTGTTAGTGTGATTTAGTTAATTTTCATTGGTGGCAAAATCAAGAAAGTACCAAAGTTAAAGAAGGGCAATATGTCTACAAAAGATCAATTTATTGATATGGCTCAGAGGGGAATCTTACATTTTCAAAAAAGGCTTTATATTTCCTGTTCCATAACTAGATGCCAGGTTACTATTTTCATGTTACCATTTTCATGTTCGATGCGTCTCGAATGGTGAGGTTTACTTTCGACTCGAAAGTCGAAGAATAATGGCAATATCATGGACATAGGCAGTAGTACCCGAGTTATGGTGTGTTTATGTTAATGCATGCGACAGGAAGTGAGGAATGTAATAGCATCATAGCAATAACAGTGACGTATTGCCGAATGGCTTCTTCATACAGTTCATGCGAAGAACTGAAAACGTGCTGGCATAGCCATACCATAGCCATAGAAGTGTTTACTTATGACGTCAGTGTTCCGGTGCTAGAATAGCTAATGATTATGTATATGTAAATATGTGTACCTGCATGTTACTGTTTGTTTAAATTGTGTATAATTCAACAAGACCCGCCATCACATTTTACACGATTGAGCCGCGTGCAGTCCAGTTCTTTACAGTGATGTTGAAATAGCTGTTAACATAAACCGGTGTCCTGGCCGCGAAATTGCGAAACGTACCAGGCGAGACTAAACCACGCCCATTCGCTATTACCATTGGTCGAGAGCGAGCGGGCGGGGATTAACGATGTATCAACAACCTTTCAGTCGGCTGTTTTTTTTTCAAATAATAAATAAACCTGGCAAAGTGTGTGTAGTGTCCAACGAAAGCAATTGGAAACGTTTAACAAATATCACAAAATAATCACATTTTAATAATGATCCCTCTTGTAGGTAAGATGATACAAACATCACAACAGCCATAAACCTGTCAGGGTAGATTTTTATTGAGGCAGTAATCTAGCCAATTCATTCTCCGCATCTTTGAGAAATCGAAATGTTAAGCATGGTAACTCAAAGAAGCATATTGTATACATACCAAACAAATAAATTTTAAAATGTATGAGTAGTTGATAGTGGTCTATATGTGAGATGGAAAGTTGGCGGTCAGCAGGGACTTCAACTTTGGAAAATTGTTACTCAAAAGTTGGTGGTCCACATATTAACATAAAAAATGTAATCAACATTTGCACATGTCAGTTTTGGAAGTACGTATTTTCTATATTTTTATTTGTTATGTACTTAGCCAACCATTTGATTGATAGACGTGGTATGCATGTTTTGTATTACTCTCTTTTCTGCCTTATGCCTATATCTTCAGTATATTTATGTCTAGAGTCTAGAGCATGTCGCCGCTCGCATTGTAATTCCAGTATAAAAGTGTTTCAAATAGACATGCTTTTCCTGAGTTAGTTATTACATTTAACCATCTAACTTGTCCAGGTCGATATCCTGCCAGTCATGCCTAAGAGAGACAGAAAAGCAAAACGAAAACAAGAAGGGCTACAGAAATCTGCCGCAAAATGTCAACGCCTAGACACAATTTTTCGACGCAGCCTCAATGACTCATTGCCAGAAATACCCACAATGCCGCCAGGGAACTATGATCCGTCCGCTGCCATCACACCTGATGACACTCCCAAAGACAAAGGTGTACCACCAGTCATAGAGATTCTGCCATCGTCGTGCTCTCGCCCGAGTACCAGTTCATCAAGCAGCCATGATCCGTTCACTGCCATCACATCTGATGACACTCCCAAAGATAAAAGTGTACCACCAGTCACAGCGATACTGCCTTCGTCGTGTTCTCGCCCGATAGCCAGTTCATCAAGCAGCCATGATCCGGGACCCAAACTACTATAAGCAGATGCTGGATGTCATATACGAACTAGAGAAAATGCGTCTGTCTCAAATGTTCAACCGATGCACAGTCTTCAGTGTGCAGATTGATGGCAGCTGTGACAGACAAATGTTGGACTACAAGTTTGTAAGTGGACGGATGGCTAGCAGTGATGGTAGCGTAACGTGTGTGTTCGTCGTCATGTATTCGCCAGAGAAGAACGGTGCCCCTGGACTACTGGAAGCGGTGAACAAAGCTTTGGATCTGACCGGAGGTAAAGACACGAAGCTCGTCGGTGTCACCACTGACGGCGAATCGGCAAACACTGGCAGACATGGTGGGTTATGGCGTTTGCTTGCTGACCAAGTGCAGAGAGGTCTGGCAACTTTCTGGTGTGCTGCTCACCGGTCGGTCTTAGCCATTGAGTCGGTCGTCAGCACCATACCGGATCTGGGCATCTGGAAGTCTAATCTACTGGGGCTCGTACGATTCTTCCGGACGCCGAGAAGGATGAATATGTTGTCAGCGCAAGCCGGGAATGTCAAACAGTTCCCCCGGCACCACGATGTCAGGTTTGCCCAGCACGAGCTGCAGCTGGTGGATGCTGTGCTACCAGACTGCATTAAGGTGTGGGAACAGATGCAAGCACCTGAAAGTACCAGCGACAGAAAGGAGAAGGCTGAAGCCAAAGGGTTTCTGAGAATTTGGAACCACCAACAGAAGTGGATAACCTCATTGGTGGGCGACATCCTGGAGATATTTGAAACACTCCAGAAGAAGTTGCAAAGGAGTGATTTGTTCATCAGCGATCTTCTCACTGTGACTGGCGCTGCCGTCAAGAAGTTGAGATTGATGAGGGATGGACCATTCCCGGGAAGAAGAGAGTAGAAAGAGAGTTGCCCAACCGATAGCACCAGTGAGGACCTAACACAGCGAAAGTCGAACCACCAATTCGTTTGTACGAACCGCCGTAATGCACGAGCAATCAGGCTGGAGGTCGTGCAAGCATCCCACGAATACTTGTCTGAACGCATGCACCCGGATCAGGAGGACGTCATCAAAGACATGAAGGGGTTGGTGATATCACGCAACCTGGGATCATTCGTTGAGCATGGCGTGCGCGTCGTCAGGCGTCTTTTTCCAGACGAGGCATCTGACTTTGCGGACGGAGCAGCCGAGCAATGGGAGAACATGATGAATGTGCCGTTCCTGCCTGATGGCTGTGATCTCGGTTGTAAGATGACTGTCAGATTGCGGCAACTTCTGCCAGTCACCACAGGTTCAGTTCAGAAGGTGTTGGCATCTCTGGCTTGCATGAGTCCACACTCTATGCAGACCGAAAGGATCGTGAGCCACCACCACAACCTCGTGGTCGACAATCACCGCACCAGCATGGGTGAGGACACGAGAAACGCCCGCCTCATGGTGGCACTGAATGGTGTGGGCACCGCCTACTTTTACCCTCGACCCGCTGTCGTCAAATCCAGAGCTCCAGATTGGGATATCTACAGGCAGAGTGAATTCGTTAGGAAATTCACCCGCAAAACGGGGCTCGTCTAGTAAAATTGAGACGACTGTCAAACGTACTGACTTGCAAGTTGCTAGAGACGTGTCATGTTTCTCTAACTACTGCATGTGTTTGTAATAATTTTTTTTTTATACCGAGATGCAGTCGTCAGTGTGCAACCATATGGATAAAAAGATACTGATAAATATATATATATATATATATATATTATATATATATATATATATATATATAAGGTTTCATACATTCCTAAGGGTTATGTAAATAATCATTAATAATGAGTAAGGTGCCCTTTTTAACCATTTGGAGTGCCCTTTTAGGACATTGCCCCCCCAGTGAAAATTCAATAAAAAACGCCCTGCCTGGCAGACCTGTCCCAAGACCATCTCAACTTCTCTGGGAAGTAGTCAGCCAATTGCCAGGTACTCATTTATACAGGTGAGTGAACTGTGGCAACGTGGGGTGATTAAACTCGCCAAAGGTTCGACCGCAGTGGGATTTGAAATCGGTTTCTCTTGATTGAGAGTCCAGCCTTCTAACCAGTATCCCATCGCGCCCCACGAGATTTTGAAGTTCCAAATACGTTTTCCTTTTGTTGAGATATTGAAGTTCCAAATACGTTTTCCTTTTCGGCTACTTCCATCGCTCACAAAAGCACAGGTCTTGTCAATCTTGACCTATCCGTATACATCAACCGACACCAAAGCCTTGTAATTGACAATCATTGTTTGGGAGCCGGGGTTGTTCACCCCATTTCACCCTGTATAGCTGCTAAGGGGTGTGTTTATTGACACCTACGAAAAACCGACTGTGACGCTTTGTTGTTCGGTAGAATACAAGTTATTGTACTCAGAAAAACGTGCTATATAAGATTGTAGACATGTGCGTATTTATTGAAGGCAGAACTCATTAGCATAACAACCAAACCGGAAACATCCAAAACTAAATCAACAGGGGTCAGATTACGATTAACAGCTAATCGTCACATCTTTCCTCTTACAAGAAGTCACTTATTCACAACTGTGACTAATTATTAGCAAAACGATTACACACGAGATTGAAAACAAAATGTACTGTCTCTTATGGACTGTCATGTGATAACAATGTCTTATGGACAAAGTTAGTAAATTACGCCGAAACGTAGTCGCTGAGCCACGCTGGCGGCTTGCGTTCGCGCACAGATCTGCGAAGACCTGGGGACACCTCTGGCACGACCGGAAGGGGGTGCGTCTCGGGGTTGCCATCACTCAACGAAGACGGCGCGTCATCACGACTCGTTTCATCGTGGGGCTGCTCGCCAGCACACACCAACTGTCGTCGATTGCGCCTGTAGACCGTCCCTCCAACCTTCACGCGGTAGCTTCGTGAGTCGACCTGCTCGGTACACGTTCCTGGTGTCCACGTCTTCTCACCTGGAAGCCTCATACGAACGGTTGCGCCTTCGTTGATCGGCGGAAGTGGATGCGCGTGTTGGTTGTAGTAAAACGACTGACGTCGTTTTCTACCTGCCAATGCTCGTGTATCGGCATTGGTGTCATATCGTGGTTTCAACAGCGTTCCAGCTGTTGGGAGCAACGTTTTACAACGTCGGCCCATGAGTCGTTGAGCGGGACTCGTGCCCATCCCTTCGGACGGCGTATTCCTCCAGTCGAGTAGCGCCATGTACTCGGACTCACCACTCTGTTTGGCTTTGGCGAAGATTAGTTTCAGCGTTCTCCGATTTTCCATTGCTTTGTGCGTAATGCGGTGAGGACGTCAAATGAGTAATTCCTTTCTTCCTCACGAACACTGCAAACTCGGCCGAAGCAAACTGTGGCCCGTTGTCAGTAACGAGCACATCGGGCAGTCCAAATCTGGCGAACATCGGTAAGAACTCACGCACCACACTGCGCGTCGTAACCGTGTTTAAGCGAGCTACTTCAAAGAAGTTGCTGTAATAGTCGCATACAACGAGTAGTGTACGACCGTGTAGTTGGCACAACGGCTTGTGGTCGGATTCAATGCTCACGCGATCACGGCCGTAAATGTAGGCCTCAAATCGATCACACGCGAACACGATCGCCAATAGCTCTTTTTCGATGCTGCACCAAGTCCTGATTGTGACGCATCGCACTGGATGGTCACTTCGTCTGCGAGATTGTAGTAGCGTAACACAGGTGTACTTGCGACAGCTTTCTTCAGCGTGTCGACTGCGTTCTGTTGCGAGCTTTCCCACATCCAGTCGGTGTCATTCCTTGTAAGTTCTCGTAGCGGCTTCGTGATGTCAGAGAGATGCGGAAGGAACTTGGCCAGATACTGGGCCAATCCCAAATTGCGTTGAACTCCTGCAACATCAGTAGGGTTAGGCATGTCAACGATAGCCTTCACCTTAGTGGGGTCGATACTCAGCCCGTCAGACGTTGCGACGTGCCCGATGAATCGAACTTCCTCCTGTCTCAATTTGAACTTGTCGACGTTTAGTTTGACCCCTCGCTCCTCACATCGCTGCAGAAATGAGTGGAGTCGTTTGTCGTGGTCAACGTTTGCCTCGTCGACCGTGTTGCCGTACCCTACGACAACAAAATCATCAGCCACAACCTCGATACCTTGTAACCCCTCGATCAGTTCGTGCATTTTTTTTTTTAAACTTCGGGGGCCGAACTGATACCAAACGGCATACGTTTGAAACGATACCTGCCGAAAGGTGTGTGGAAGGTCGTCAGATATGAAGAGCGATCGTCGAGGCGCACGTGCCAAAACCCATGGCGTACGTCAAGGACAGTGAACACCTTGGCTCCGTGCAGTCGCGTCGCGATGTCTTCAATCGTTGGTAGCTGGTAGTTTTCTCGCCGGATCGCACGGTTGAGATCCTTCGGATCCAAGCAGATGCGAAGTTTGCTGTCCTTCTTCGTGATCACTACCATCGAGCTGATCCACGCGGTGGGTTTTTCGACAGCCTCAATGATGTCGTCCCGAGTCATGTCGTCCAGCGTCGCTTTCAGTCGGTCTCTCAGAGCGACTGGTACTCGGCGTGGGGCGTGTTGGATGGGGTCGAGCGCGTCATCCAGCCGGATTTGATACTCGCCCTCTAGTTCGCCGATGCCGTCACCAAACACAATGGCGTACTTTTCGATGACAGCTGCCTTGCTGATCAGCGCACCCTCGACCGCGTAGACTTGCTCGCCTCGAGTCGCTGGTTTGTGTAACGCATCATTGTCCGTATACTGGATCAACTTCATGCCCACACAAGCCTTCCTCCCCAGGATTGGCCGGATGTTGTCGTTGTCGACCAGTTTGCAGACGAGGATGCATTTGTAGTCGCCTCGCCAGACTCGAACGTGTACCTCACCGACCACTGTCAGCCGAGAACCGCCAAACGCAAGTATCGATGATTGACACCTGTTGACGTCCTTCAGCTGCACGTCTTTAGTGGCTCGTTGATACAGCTTCAGAGGCACCACGTTACATTGGGCCCCGGAGTCGATTTGGAAGCGTATGTAGCTCCCGGAGTCCAACTTCAAGGTCACGCACTGCGAATCGTCTAACATCGCCAGTGTCGCCACCTAGCGGACCGGAAAAACTTCCTCCGACTCTCCGATCGTCCTTACTGAATTTCGCGCTCTGCCTGACCGTTTTTGCCGGCATTTTTTTGCGAAATGATTCGATTTGTCACAGCAGTCGCATGTTTTGCCGAAGGCCGGATATAACTCCTTCGACTCTCGGCCATGTTGACGACCACAGTTCCAGCACTCTTTCGTTGCCTCGCTCTTAGTCGTGTGTGACGTCTCTTTCTTCTTGACGCGTTTTTACTGGCCGACCGATTGTCGAAGTGCATGAACCGACGTCGCTGAACTGCTCGACTGACCCACAATCCTCATTTGCTCGGTCATGCTCTCAGCCGCTCGACAAATCTCATCTGTTTTGGCAAGTGTCAGATTATTCTCACGCAGTAACCGTTCGCGTACCTTTGTGTCATGAATTCCAAAGATCAGTCTATCCCTCAAAATTTCGTTTGGGGTGATCGTGTCGAACTCACAAGCCTCTGACAGTTTGCGCAGTGCAGTTTTGTATTGTTCATACGGTTCTCCGCTCTCCTGCATACGTTTGTTGAATTTGTATCTTTCGAATGGAACGTTTTTTTGTGGTTGACAATATTCTGCGAATTTTTTCAAGACGGGTAGTATGCGACGGTCGTCTCCGTCCTGCGCCCAGTCCCGGAACGTCGAGTGTACTTCTCGGCCATCCTCGCCAATAACTGTCAACAACGTCGCCACTTGCACTGCCTGCGGCTTGGCGTCCAACTCCGTAGCTAGTGCGTAGTTTTCCCACGCCGCCAGGAACTTCCTCCATTTGTCAGCGGCGTTGGTGTCGTGTATTTCTAACGGTGCAGGAACGGGCAACGCGTTATATGCCATGTTATCGCTCAGTACGACAACTGTCACTTTCTGCCTTTTCAAGTGGAGATTCTGTGCGAAACTGTACCTTTCTGGTACACAGTAATCATCCCGCCGTTGCCACCATTTGACGCTTTGTTGTTCGGTAGAATACAACAGTTATTGTACTCAGAAAAACGTGCTATATAAGATTGTAGACATGTGCGTATTTATTGAAGGCAGAACTCATTAGCATAACAACCAAACCGGAAACATCCAAAACTAAATCAACAGGGGTCAGATTACGATTAACAGCTAATCGTCACACCGACTAGCTCTACTTTGTACACTATTTATTTCTTATCACTTCGTTGGTTTTTGTGTTATCGTCACCACAGTAAAACTGTCTAGGTCGGTCTGCTCGAGCAACTCGCACGTAGTCAAGTACGGTCGGTCGCTCTGGGCAAGACCCCAGCGTAGCAGGGATGGGTCGAACCTTCTCACACCAGTCCGCAGTTGGTTTGGTTCGGTTTAGCCGTATTATAGCTCGGTGTTAGAGGTTGACACCTGCTTAACAAGATTTAGCAAGATTGCCATCTAAGGCAAAGGGTCAGATGCCAAGTGGACAGGGAAGCCTTTGGCCTATCGAAAGTCCAAAATTGTTTCCAAAAAATATTTCTATCAATATTTTCATACCCATTCAATATCTTAAAAAACAATCTGATCTTTTCTTAACCTCCTTGTCTCTATGTTTTTTAAACCACATTCTTTTAGGCGTTTTTTATAACTACGGTCTCTCAGTTTTGGAATTATTTTAGTTGCTCTCCTCCGTATTCATTCAAGCGTATCTATATCCTTCTTACGATATGGTGCCCAAGCTTGTAAACATTATTCTAAATGAGGCCTAACTATTGCTTTATTTTATTATTAAAAGTGTCTATCGCAGTTGCTTGCACGAGCAGCTGGCTCTTACGACCGCTCACACCGCTTCTCTTGTATTCTTCTGCGTAGTTAGCGCCACTATGGTGATCCGACACAGGTGCTCCATGTCAGCCCTGGTCTTCAGTCGCATGCCGATCTGCTGCAGGTCGGTGTCGAACGTGCTGGGGAGGCCGGTTCTGGGTCGGCAGCGATAACCATGGAGTCCCTCCGTCTGGAAGTAGGCAGACATCGCCTGGTTTGCGGGCGCCTCCTAGTCCAAGCGTAGGATGTGGCCGAAGAGGCGCCATCGCATATCCATCACATATGTGCTTATTTGACGGCGCCGACACTGTTCATACAACTTCACATTATTTATCCTCTGTGGCCAGTGAATACCGATGAGTGAGTGGAGCTGCTTCCGATGGAAGGTATCTAATTTCTCCGTTTCCGACCCCGTCAGTCCAAGCCCCCCGCGTTGTACAGTAACACTGGGCGCACGAAAGCGTTATATAAACACAATCGGCGTTGCTCGCTGACGTGTTGTCTTCGCGGCCAGAGATATCTGCTGTTGACTGTCGCGTTGAAATCCGCTTTGGGATGGTAAAAGGAAGTTATTCACCTGGTCGGATATCCGGTGCAATGTGATGAGAGATAACGTGTTTCGCAGAGTCAGCAGCAGCATTGGTCTTATGCTCTTTTGAGGACCAAGCGGTTTGCCGGGTTTCTGCAGTGCTATCACTGCCTATCAGTATCCTTATGCCTACTTCTAGTGGGAGATGTTTCTCGAAGGCTTCGTTGAACATGTCGGCGATGAGTTTGGAAAATTCGGCAGGTGTGCACTTCAGAAGTTTGCCTGGAATTGAGTCATATCCTTATGCCTGGTAGTTGTTGAGTCTCGCGAATGCAGTCTCTACTTTTTGGTAGTAATGGGGGTTTTGGCAGTCAAGCGACTTCGGAGAGTCTTCAAACATGTCAAAGCCGTGTTCTACTCCATCTTAGAATTGGTTTTCGAAGTGTTTTTGCTTTATACAGACGCATAATTAACTCTTTTTCCTTATATGTTATATTTATCCTAATCAATCCAATAATTTGATTACCCTTTGAAGCTGCAACACCACATTAATCTGAATCCTTAATATCAGCAATTATTTTTACTCCTAAGTCCTTTTCTTTTATGGTAGTCGCTAGAACAGTATCTCCCATTTTACAGTTTAAATCCAAGTTCCCGTGTCCTGTGTGTGCATTTTTATTTCTAAACATTTAATAACATCTGCCATTTTTTCAGACCATTTAACTAATTTGTCTAGTTTTGTAAATGCTGTTTATCACCATCATTGTGAAACCTTCTCAACACTTTTGTGCTAAATGCAAATTTTAGTACGTTGCTTGTTATATTGTGGCCCAAGTCATTGATATATATATATATATATATATATATATATATATATATATATATATATATATATATATATATATATATATATATATATATATATACACTGAGAAAAATAAATGTCCTAATATTAATCCTTGTGGTACCACATTCAAAACTGATTTCCAGTTTGAAACATCCCAGTCTACTACAACGCGCTGTCTTCTGTCAGTAAGCCATTTTCTACCAATCAATCTTAGTGATTTCTTCCAAAAACACAATATGTTTGTTAAGCATGACCTCGTTTTTAGGAATCCACTTTGAGAGTTGCATCCCTAAAACTAATTTATTACACTTTAGTTTTCCCTACCTGACGTACGGAATAATTATGTGGGGATCTACATATAAAGTTGTTTATCATGCAAAAAAATGTTTCGTGTTATTCTTCAAACAAGCTTCCATGAACACTCTCATCTCCTCTTTACACATTTAAATTTAATAAAATTGCCGGATATCTATCAAATTGAAATTGCAAAATTTATGTACAGTTATATTCACAACAGCCTACCAGTTTCATTTTCAAACACCTTTACCTTTACACATGACATTCACAATCATGATACAAGGCTACTTAGATATATTCGTCCGATAAGTAGTTCTACTGTTAGATCTTCGAACAGTATATTATGTAAAGGTCCACTGATCTGGAATAAAGTTCCATATGATATTAAAAGTAAACCTAATATAAAAAGTTTTGCATCTGCATTAAAGGCATTTGTTTTAAGTTTTTATGACAGTTCAAATTAATATTATCTTATGTATTCTACCTGTTTTCTATTATTTTATATTGATATGATTCATTGGTATTACCTGTTATCTTCGACTTGGTAACTTCACCTATTTGTTTCAATTTATTTGTAATTTAACGTCATTGCTGCTTGTTGCGCAAATTTATTATTGATCATTATAATTATATAATTATCATTGGTTGACAGCGAATAGTTTTATATATATATATATATATATATATATTCAACCTGCAGTTATATATATATTCAACCTACGGTGGGGACTTCACGTTCGTTCACCGGCCGCGCAGTGGGGCCCGTCGTGGAAGTGGCGTGGGAGTATTGTTCTGAAAGACACTGCAGCTAGTTTCACGTGCTGACATTGATACACATGCCTATGAGACTTTTTACGTTTTTCTGCGTATTATCCGCGTTAGTTGCACCACTCGCGTGATTGTGGTCTACCGACCGCCAACGTGTAATTTCCGCACCTTCCTAGATGACGTTGGGAAGATTTTACTTATGGCCGCGGCTTACCCTACGGTGACTGTCGTGTGTGGTGATTTCAACACACTATATGGTGATTCTACAAGCGCCGATGCAATGAACTTGGCAGATTTGCTGGATACACACCTGGTTATCACGTATGGAACATCTAACGTCATACCTACTATTGTTGAGCTGGAGACTTTTATCACTGATCACCGTGTGATTGAATGTGAATTACCCCTAGCTAAACCAGAGCGCATGACGCGACGCGTTCAGTACCGCAAGCACTCAGCCATTGACGGCAGTCGTCTTACTGCAGATCTCGGCATCAGATCTTAACGTTCCTGAACAAAATCCTGAAGTTATCCTCACTCGATATGATGCATGCATACGTAGCATCGTTAACGCCCATGCCCCAGTAATCTCGCGGACTATCACGGCTAGGCCGATGACACCGTGGCATACAAGTGAACTATATGACGAGAAGCGGGCATTGCGTCGTGCTGAGCGTAACTGGCGACAAACTGGACTTACTGTACATCGTCAAATATACACCAGTTTGCGCAACACATTTCGAAAATCACTTATGACAGCGCGATCGCATTACTACCGAACTGAGATTATAAATGCTGGTGGCAACATCCGACGTGTCTACCAGATCGCAAACACACTACTCGGTCGAGCCGGAGACCGGCCGCTACCCGAAGACGCTACACAAGCTACTATGGCAGCGAAATTCCAGAAGAGTTTCACGGAGAAGATCGATGCGTTGCGCCGCAATATGACTAAATCGTCAACTGAAGATGCAACGACGAATGTGGCTGCACGTCTACTGTGTTTTGAAGCTGCTTTACCTGCAGACGTGAAGAACATAATTTTAGCATCTGCTACCAAGTCACGTGAGCTGGACCCGCTGCCAATATCACTCCTTAAACAGAACAATAAAGTTCTGTGTCCGGCTATTACACGCATAATTAATGCGTCGCTCTCCACTGCTGCAGCCCCACAGTCGATGAAGCACGACATTGTGACGCCGGTACTGAAAAACCGAGGCGCTGATGTCAATGTGCTGTCTAACTTCCGCACAATATCTAACATTTCGTTTGTCGCTAAGACAATGGAGCGCTTCGTCTCGAGACAACTGCAACGCTTCCTGAATGAGAATGGAATACTTGGCGTCTGCCAGAGCGCCTGCCGACCACGCCACAGTGCGGAAACAGCACTCTTACGTATTCACAGTGATGTGGCACAAGCGATTGATGCTCGACGTGGAGTACTTCTTGTGCTTCTTGATTTAACAGCCTTCGACACAATAAATCACGATATCCTACTACGGAGTCTGTATGGCTATGGCATACGCGGCGAAGCGCATGCATGGTTGGCGTCATACCTATATGGTCGTACCTCTGCCGTGCGTGTCGGGAAAGAAGTGTCTGAATGTACCGTGGTGAGATCCAGAGTTCCACAGGGGTCGGTTCTTGGGCCGGTGATCTTCAACGCCTACATTGCGCCTCTAACGAATTTACACAGCCGACACGACGTACACCACCACCTGTACGCCGATGATACCCAATTATTTGTCGATTTCCCACCGTTTGACCATACAAATACTCTTATCCGAATGGAGGCGTGCATCAGTGAAGTTAAAACGTGGCTCTATGACAACGGACTGGTTCTCGACGAGAGCAAAACGGAAGCAATTGTTATACATTCATCGAGCTTGCGCAGACCAATGCACATTGAGCACGTTGACGTCTGCGGACAATATGCTGATGCAATCGATGCTGATGCAGGTGGCAAATGCATGTCGAAGTGCTTACTACCATCTCTCGACAATTGCACGGGCACGAGGGGCAACACGTATCGAATACAAATCACTTATTGTTGCACACACGGCACTGTATGCAGGCACGCCAGTGTATCTTGCGTCACTGCTACATCGTCACTCGCCACGTAGGACCCTACGCTCTGGTGGTGGTTTACTTCTTGATGTTCCACGCGTAAACCTAGAGCGTTATGGTCGCCGGGCCGTTCTTAAACTAATTTAATCAGACCTTATTTAATCTTGGTATTATTCATGCATACAGTTTTATTAATGTATAGTTTTATTTATATTTTTAGTATCTTTTTAACTTATTTAATATAATTTAGGCTTTTATTATTTATTATCCAATACGACCAGCTGTTCAGCACTTTTGCAAATCGTTTGCTTTATCATTGCACTTACCTGCAATTTTACTATATATAAGTTTATTTAGATATGTATGTATGTATACATACTAGCATTTTCTTTCTTATTTTACTTTTTATTTATTTCTCTTAAAAGCATCTTTATATTTCTTAGAATTTTGCCGATTTTGTAATCACCCGTGAACGGGGCACTAGTCCCGGATTTGATGGTGAATAAATAAAGTATATTATTATTATTATTAACCGTAATTGTTTTTCCTATTTTGTGCTTGCCTAACTGGTTACAGCCATAAAGCTCCGCTGTTTAGCCTGAAACTGTATTACAAAATATATGTTTTTACTTGTTTCTTTTGCATATTTTTTATGTTTGTATACAGTTTCGAAACTCGCTCACACACACGCACGCACGCACGCACGCACGCACGCGCGCGCGGATTTAATAAGTTATGTCCACCATATGGTTTTTAATTAACCTTTCTAATAATATACAAATCGCTGATTTTAAACTCACTGGTCTGTTATTATATGACTTGTTTCTCGAACCCTCTTTAAATAATGGTATGACGTTTGCTTCTTTCCATTCAAAAGGAACCACTCCCTCTTTTAATGACAAGTTGAACACTCTTGCAAGTGGGATACTAATTTGTTCTACTGTTTCCATTAGTAGTTTTGTTATAATTCTATCCACACAAGGTGATTTACTATCCTTCATTGCCTTTATTTTCTTAGCTACCATTTCTGGAATTTATTTATAACTGACTGCCATAAAGAGTCCGATTTAGCCTCCTGAAATTTTGCATTTGGAACTGTAATGAAGTAATATCCTCTCTGGTAAACACTGAATGGAAGTATCCATTTAGGTCTTCCGCCATTAAAACAACCATGTGATATTATATTTTCAGCACTGTCTTCTGGAGGTCTAACCATGTCTCGTACGTTTTGTTTACTCCTGATAGCTTCGTTTAGATTTTCTAATTTAAGTCATTGCTGCGTTAATGGCTCGCCATTCAGCTCTCTCCCTCATACATGCAGTTAACTCCCCTATATCTGTCACACCAGCATCCGGTTTTAGGACCTCGGGCGCGGGCCGTCCCCTTGAAGCGCGTCTGTGCATCAACTCTCAGCCTAATAGTTTTCACAGTGGTGTCCCCACTTGCCTTATGTTGTGCCCAGCAAATCGCTTCCTGCGCTCATCATTGTTCCACACAGCTCTTCATTAGTCACGTGCTCTTTCCAGTGAACGTTGAACACCATCCGCAGTATTCTAGTGTAGCAGCTATTCAACTGTTTTTCCAGAGATTTGGTCAATGTCCAGGCCTCCGACCCACACAGGAGTACTGACCGACCCACACAGGAGTACTGACCGACCCACACAGGAGTACTGACCGACCCACACAGGAGTATTGACCGACCCACACAGGAGTACTGACCGACCCACACAGGAGTACTGACCGACCCACACAGGAGTATTGACCGACCCACACAGGAGTACTGACCGACCCACACAGGAGTACTGACCGACCCACACAGGAGTACTGACCGACCCACACAGGAGTACTGACCGACCCACACAGGAGTACTGACCGACCCACACAGGAGTACTGATCCCACAGTTGCCACCAAGAGACGTTCCTTGAGATATTTGATTTCCATATTTTCTTCATCTTGTTTGCGGCAGCCCACGCAAGGTCTTTTCTGATTCGTGTGTCCTCCTCGGTGGTTTATGAGAAAGAGTATGGATTTATCTTTTACCCCTTTGTAACGTAGACTACCGTAGCGTACGGTAGTCTACGCAAATTGTGCTGCCACACAACGCACGGCAGGGAGTGATATATGCACAATGCAAAGGTGCCACCTGGTGACTAAGGTATGACTAATTGAATTTTAATACAAGAAAGAGTGAGTTGTTGTTCTGCAAGCAAGCAAGGCGCGACAAACGAACCCAAGCCTTTGACAGATGCCAGACAGCTCGGAATATTCGTTTTATTAATATAACGCATTAAGCTGTATAAGTCGACTAATACAATCAATAGCGTTGCTACAGTCTCAATGCAGATATTATAGTGATATTAAATTTATAAGAAATATGTGTAATTTGAGTTTGTTTTGGGTATCTGAAGATTGTTTGTTAGTTATATAATGTGGCTATTCTAGAAGAACTGAAGTTTTGTATAGGACCTCACCACGAAGTCATAGGAACGTGATGCCGCAATCCTAGGGATGGCTTAGGTTGCATTAAGCTCTGCTATTAGCTATTTAGACTTTCGGCACAATATGGCCGCCGTAGTATTTAACGAATGTGCACGAAGACGCAGACGATTAATTTGTGCGGTGCTACAAGGTTGCGTAGTATTCTTGTCTCCGTGTCTCACCAAGCAGTCTGATACCATCAGACAACGAGAGGGAAGGTACACAGAACGCTGCTATTGTCATATCCAGCAGCAGCAGCAGCAGCAGCAGCAGCAGCAGCAGCAGCAGCAGCAGCAGCAGCAGCAGCAGCAGCAGCAGCAGCAGCAGCAGCAGCAGCAGCAGCAGCAGCGCTAACATGCTGGCAACGGTGCAGCGTATCGACATAATTTACAATCGTACAGTAACCATTTAAAATCAACAAGCGTTCGATGCAGCGTTCGACGCGGGCTGCGTTCGTTATTTGCGTGATGAGGTGGTGCGCATATTAAATCTGTCGGACGATGAGTATTACATGCCATCGTCCGGGTTGCTGCTTCACATCTTGCGTTGGGCTGTCTATTCTTTGGAAGAGAGGTGTGGGAAATTGCAATGGCGAATGGATATCTTAGATAAGGTCAAAGACAGCATAAAGAGCAATACGGTGGTAAGGTTTATGCCTGTGATGACTAAACATGTCTTTTGTTCAGTTTGATAGATACGTAGTGGCTTAGAGCAAGTGCGGTATGTATATGCTGTGGAAGACCATGAGGAGGAGAGTATGAAGGCAGCGCCACGGAAACGTTTGGCCGACAACGATCTGCGGTGGGTGCTGGATACGAAACGGCGTCAAGCATCGGTGACGTCAACGATGACGTCAACGATGACGTCACCACCACCACCACCACCACCACCACCCGTAGTATCGGCCTCCTCCTCCTCCAACGACATACAGTCGTATGACAGTCCGGCATCACCTCCTCCCAACTGGTTTAGTCAGGCATCACCTCCAGTCATCCCTCTAACACAGGAGGGACATGATGAAGAGGACGACGGCATCGTCATCGAGACAACTCGTCCGTCGATCATTATGTAAGTACCCTGACACACTGCACCTCAACCTTCATGAGACACATTTTTCCTTCATCCAAGATGTACGCATGTACTGTCACTCGTATAGATGTCGGAAGTGCGGTGACTCGTTATGGAAAAACGCAACTGACCTGCGCAGACACCAGCGCACGTGTACGGGGTGTGTGCGTCGAGTCTATCCTGGCGGCGTGTACCTGTCGACTCCATCGGTGTTCGAATGTCTGGACGACGAGAACATTCGAGTGTCCGAATCGCTGCGGTACTATCCGTACCGAGCCACCTTTGACTTTGAGTGTTGGTTCGACACCGAACAACTTCCGTCGGACAGTGACAAGGTCCACTGGGTTGCACGTCACATCCCGTTGAGCGTCAGCGTGGCATCCAACGTGCCCGGGCACGAGCAAGTGCAATGTCTTGTCACGGACGGAAACACCAACAAGTTGATGAGCGCCATGATGGATATCTTGCGAGCGATGAGTGACGCCGCGTACGACAACATCAAAGACTCATACGAGGATGTGTTGGAACGCCTCGCGGAAGCACTGACGAACTGGGACGAACGGGAGGACGCTGCACGATCAGCCACCGACAAGGAGTCCCGACCAGCGACCAATCCGTACAAGACGCTGATGGGACAACTTTATGGATGGATGCATCAATTACCCGTCTTTGGATTCAATTCGGGTAAGTATGATCTCAATGCCATCAAACAGTTCCTCATACCCTACTTCCTGTCCACGTCAAAGACAGAGGAACAAGAAGAGGAAGACGAAGAGGAGCAAGAGGACAAAGAGAAAGAAGAAGAGAACGATGGTATCGGGTAACTTTTCGTCATCAAACGCAACAACACGTTCATGTGTATTTCGACAGATCAGCTGAAATTCCTAGACATGACCAACTACATAGCCCCTGGGTTCAGCTACGACAAGTATCTGAAAGCGTACGGATGCGAGGTGACGAAAGGTCATTCGCCGTACGAGTACATGGACTGTCTGAGAGGCTCGACGACACCGCTCTTCCACCGAAAGAGGCCTTCTTCAGTCGACTTAAGAACGAAGGTATTTCCGACGAGGATTACGCCAGTTGCCAAGAGGCCTGGCGCGACAACGGCATGACGACTTTGCGAGACTTTCTCGTTTGGTACAACAATAGGGACGTGGTTCCCTTTCTGCAGGCCATCGACCGACAGTTTGCCTTCTACCAACAACGTGGAATAGACATGTTCAAGCAAGGCATCAGCGAACCTGATGTGACCTTGCTGTACCTGTTCAACGTCCTTCCAGAGAAGACCTACTTTACCAACTTCAATGAGAAGAATAAAGATCTTCATAACCTCGTCAAAGATAACGTGATTGGCGGTCCTTCGCTCATTTTTCACCGCTATCACGAGAAAGGGGTCACCACGCTACGTCAGAACGAATACGGAGAGACCGCTCGTCAGTGTCGGTCGATCGTCGCCGACGGGAAGAGAACGATTTCCGCCCCGAATCGGCGCAGCTGTACGGACAGATGGCTGCTGAATGGTTCACTTGGGAATCCGAACGCACGGGACGTCCCATACGACAACAAATAAACGGGCGAGAGAAGAGAATAGACAAACTTCCGGTGGACGGGTGGTGTAGTGAGACGAACACGGCTTATCAGTTCCATGAATGTTTTTTCCATGTCACCCGTGAACCCGAGAAGAGGTGAACGCCGTCAACGGGAAACCCATGGGGCAACTGCTCGCCGAGACCCGAAAGAACACCGCCTACCTTCGTCACTTTGTCAAGGTCGTCGAGCTGTGGGAATGCGAGTGGAAAGAGATGAGACGAGATCCGGCCGTAAAAAAGTGTCTGGATGCTGCATTTCCCCGACGCCGACACGCACGGTGGACGATGACATCGCAACAGATCCTAAGCGGCGTGCGTGCCGGAACCGTGTTCGGCATGATCGAGTGCGACATTTGCGTACTGGATGAAGTGCGTGAGCACTTTGCCGAGATGCAGCCCGTGTTCAAGAACATCCGTCTGACGCGCGACGATCTCGGTCCGTTCATACGCCGATACGCCGACAAGCACAACATGTTGACGACTCCGCGGCGCATGCTCGTGGGCAGTTATCGAGGCGATAAGATATTGCTCGCAACGCCCCTGTTGTGATGGTATCTGGACCACGGTCTCGAGGTGACGCACGTCTATCAGGTCATCGAGTACGATCCGATTCCGTGTTTCCGGCGGTTCGGCGATGCAGTGTCCACGGCTCGTCGCGAGGGAGACGTTCACCGACACAAGACCATCATCGCGGACAGCATGAAGTTGCTGGGGAACTCGGACTACGGAAAGACCATCAACAACGTGGACCGACATCGTGACGTCAACTACTGTTCGGAGAAGGCGGCATCGCTCATGGTCAACGATAGGCAAATCCGACAACTCGACATCGTCGGCGACGATCCGTACGAGATAGAACTGAACAAGAAAACCGTCTAGTACGCCCTGTCCGTACATGTTGGATTTTTCGTTCTGCAGTACGCCAAGATGCGCATGTTGCAGTTCTATTACGACTTCATCAACACATACCTGGAGCGCCCTCTGTTCCAGTACTGCGAGATGGATCCAGATAGTGCCTATTTGGCCTTGGCCGGTGAGTCCGTCGATGCCCTCGTGACCCTGGAACTCCGAGAACATTATTTCCGACATCGTTCCGAATGGCTGCCGTCCGTCCGTCGATCCACCTCCCGAAAAAATCACGTGGTGTTACGGATAATGGCAAGAGGCTTACGCAAAGATGGACTTAGTCGACGTGCGGTTCGAGGAAGGGCTACCGACTGCGGCCATGTTCGACTCGGTAACGAGGAACCTCATCGTCATAGACGATCTCATGGCAGAAACGGACGAACGGGTCAAAAAAAGTCATCACAGAACACGTCCGTGCTCTCGTACAGAACCTGTTCCATAAAAACAAGGAGAGTCGTACATCAGTCTGAACTCTCAGTACATGGTGGTCTTCAAGAATCCTCGTGACGCATCGCAGATGTCGCACTTGGCTCGACAGATGTATCTGGGGCGCGTCAAGTTCGTTCTAGAGGCTTTTAAAGACGCCACGTCGGTACCGTACGGCTATCTATTGGTCGATCTCAAACAGGACACGCCCGATGACATGCGTCTGCGTACGACCATCTTTCCAGACGACGGTGTTCAGTACGTGTACCTACCGAAGGTATAAGAAGACCACATGTGTGGTTCGTCTCTTCATTCGCACCATGTCTGACCTGGTGAAGAGACACATCCTATGCATACAGGCTCTGAACAGATACAAGAGCACCAAACTGAGAAGAGCCATCATCGCCAACGCCGACGCCTATCTGCTCTGTGCACTGGCCGAGTGTGCCTATAACATATTAAAAAAGAACATTCCATTGAGCGATTTACAGAGGCGACGTTTGAGTATATACAGGACGAAATTACGCGAGTTGGCTCAGAGACGAACACCCGCCGCTAGGAGGAGACGCATCTTACTGCAACAGCAGGTCGGCGAGGGACAGGGCGGAAGTTTCCAATCGTCCTTCCTAGCACCGTTGGCAAGTTCGTCCTTTCTACCCTTGCTCCGAGAGGTGCTCCTCAAGAGGTAGAGACATGGAACACGCAAGATGGCCTTGGTGGACCCGCGACTGTTGGACACACTTCGTTCACCACCACCACCCCACCCCCGACGGACACCTTAGGTAAGAAGGTGCAAGCCCTCGATGACGAGATGATGACCATCCTCGATTGAAAGGACCTCGACGACAGGACCAAGGTAACACTGTATAATCAGGTGTTGCAGCGGTGCAACGTCTTGTCCGATAAACACGTCAAGGAACCAGACGCGTGGTCGCGGTGAACGATTCGGGGGCGGGGGCGGGGGGGGGGGGGGGGGGCGGGGGCGGCGGGGGCGGAGGGTGCAGTAGGAGCTCCTAGTAGCGGAATAGAGGCCGACGTCGTGGATACCGTTCCCAACACCATGCAGGCCAAAGCCAGACGTTTGATGAAACATCTCAAAAGAGATATCGCGTGGACCGCTCGCGGCGAACTGATCCACGAAAGTATGCCGGTTGCCGGAAGTAACGTGATGGATCTCGTGAATGATATGTTGCGTAAGAGAAAGACCGTGCCATCAACCTGCCTATGGAGTTCGTCGGTAACAGAGAGCCTACATACAGCAGGCGACGACGCCCACTCCAGGTAGTCGTCGTCGAGCGCTGGCTACTCCTTGCGCTGGTGCGGGTAGTGCACGAATATCACTAAGGTGGACACCCCTCGTCGCTCGTCAACGCAGTCGGATGGAACATTCCATGCTCACCCCACCCCCAGAACAACAACGCAAGGGGAAGACATTTAAGGCGGTGCGGTAAGTGTCCATAACAGTGTGCGGTGCGTTGAGCGATCCACAGGACATGTATGCAACTTCCGTCGTAGTTGCGATATTGTGCGGTGGACTGTAGTTGCTTGCTGACGCTATCGCCCGAAGTCTTATACGACAGTCGCTATTCGAGATATGGTTTCACTACTAGACTGTTGTTGCTCTGTCGCTAGCGTTGTGGGTGCGATAGTGTGTGTCCTACTATACGTCGGCGAGTTAACGTCACCACCATCGACAACGCGTTGGACCTCTTTTAATGGCGCCGAGCAATCAACAACTGAGGACGGTCTACTTCGATCCGACAAAGGTAGGCAGTTACGGTGGAGTCGCAGAATGGTTGTCGGAACAGGACGCCTATACCCTACACAAACCGGCGAGACGCCAATTCAGGAGACGACGCGTCATCTTGGGTGGTCTACGTCAGTAGTGGCAAGCCGATCTCGTCGATTTGTCGAATTTGAAAAACGACAACGACGGTATGGCCTTTCTCCTCACGGTGATCGACGTCTTCTCGAAAGTGGCCCGGTGTGTTCCTATGAAGAACAAGGCCTAAGACATTGCAAAGAGATCAAGGACTGGAATTTCTTAACAAATCCGTTCAGGCTCTATTGCAGAAGTACGACATCCATCACTTCTCCACACACACAACGCGGAGACGAAGGCGAGCATCGTGGAACGATTCAACAGAACGTTGAAGACACGCATGTGGCGATACTTCACGAAACACCAGACGTGGCGATACATCGACGTCCTTCAGGACTTGTTGCACTCGTACAACACCCCCACCGCAGCATCGGCATGGCTCCGTCACAGGTAAGTGCACAGAATCAAGAAAAGCTGTGGCAGCGCCTGTACGGTCACGACGGCAAGGGCGTGCCCAAGTTGCGTGTTTCAGATCGCGTGCGCGTCAGCAAGTATAAGGGTAAGTTCGACAAAGACTAGGCGGCGAATTGGAGCGAAGAGATGTTCACGATGCACGAGGTTCATCCCTCCGATCCACCCGTGTACCGATTGAGGGACGATCTCGGTGAAGTGCTGGACGGCACCTTCTACAAACTGGAGCTGCAGAAGGTGTCGGTACCCGCCGATAAAGTGTACCGCGTGGAATCGGTACTGCAGCGCCGTAAGGTAGGCAGACGAGCAGAGGCTTTGGTGAAATGGTTCGGCTACCACTCCAAATTCAACAGCTGGATCTATGCCAGGCGCTCGTCCACTCCACTATAAAGACTAGCCGCGCGTATGGTGACACTTCATTCGAGAAATGACACAAGACACGACAACACGGGACTACCACCACCACCACCACCACCACCACCACCACCACCACCACCACCACCACCACCACCACCACCACCACCACCACCACCATCATAGAAAAGGAGGAACAAGAGGACGTAGTAGAAGCGGCAGCAGAGGACAGTACTGACGCACAGAGCGAAGAGGACAGTACTCCTTGGCATTTGTTCGGTACCGTGTGTCCTAAAGAGGAAATAGTCTTTCCGTATCAGGTCCTCGTCTTGTACACGGTCATACTGATAAGCATTTACAACATGACCACAGGTCACGAGAATTCTAATCTGTGGACGGCTCTATTGAGTAGTTCGTTGGGTTACCTGCTCCCCAATCCCACGTTGAGACACAATGGCGACTGATTTCTATCTGTCCCTACCTAGCAACGCTTCCATGAAAGTGCACCCCGATAACACCTTGGCCCATTACATCACGGACTTGCCTCAACGCATATCGGTGTCTGGCGAATGGGAGTGCGGACTGGCAGAGATCCAGTACCCGCATACATGGTACAACGTTCGAGAGGGCGACACCTGGTTCTACCTCAACGAGCGCAATCCTGTGGGTCGTACCCCGAGTACGAAAATCGAGGCTGAGTATTACCGCAGTCCTAACGTATTGTTGGACCACGTCAACAAGGCGCTGAAACCTGCCTTACCAGAGTGCAATGGGTACCATTTTAGGATTCTATCCATCGGTTGTCCGTCGGTTGTCCAGCGAGAGATACACGCGTGTACACCCACCCGAGCTAGGTCTCACACCGTCAGCCACCGTTACTTTGACACCCAAAAAAAAGACCGACGGTGAACATGAACCAAGGGTTCGATGCCATCTACGTCTACACGGACGTCGTAGAGACTCGCATCGTCGGCGACAGTCTTGTGCCGTTGTTGCGACGCCTCCCGGTTCGCGGAGGTCACGGCGCCACGGTGTCCGATCGTTTCACTAACGTTCACTACGTGCCTCTGTTGCGCAAGGAGTTCGGGACCATAGAGGTGCATATAAGAGACGATACTGGACGGCGCGTGCCATTCGAGTACAGTAGAGTGACGGTGACGCTTCATTTTCGACGACGCAGGACCGGACTGTTCTGAAGATGAATTACAACGCCTATTACACGCGTCAGGCGGGTGGTGCACTGCCCTACTTCGCCGGTGCACAATACCAGCGGGGTCACGGACTGGGCAGTCTGTTCGGGGATCTGCTGCGCAGCGCCATGCCACTCATCAAGAGAGGTGCCGTGGCTTTGGGTAAGTAAGCGTTTGAAGTCCTGTGATAGTTCAATTGGCAATGAGGGTGTCACCTACGTGTTTGTACACCTCAGTCGGGATCACGTCTAATCCGACTGCTTTATTGTTTGCAGTAGACGCGATCTCTCGTTTTGTCAGAAATTCATCCAACTCATCTCGGATGGGACACTGTTGGATTGACTCTAGGATTTGGTCATCGATTTCGGAGAGTCAGTTTAGTAGCGTCGCGTAGTATTCCTTCCAGCGGCTCAGGAAGTCCGGTTTGCTGGTCAACATAGTATTTCCATCAGCGGTCAGGATGGGGCTGGTTGTAGGTCGGTGCGGCCCGTAAATATTTTTCAGCGGCTGAAAGACTCCCCTGGAGTCACCTCGGTCAGAAAGGGCTTGCATTTCGTCGGCTTTCGCGTCCCACCAGCTGTCTTCCATGTGTTGTAGTTCGCGCTGAAGCTTCGACTTGGTTTGTGCATGATGTTGTATTGCAGCTTGCGACTGAGGGTTGCTAAGACGTTCCCGAAGTGCAGCGCGGTTATCTCCAAGAAGTATTTCTATCGCTGGATCGTTGTAATCAAACCAACCTGCGTTTACACGTCGAGGGTAGCCGAAAGATTCAGCGGCAACAGTGTAGGCGGCAGAGCGGAAGGACTCCCTGTCGTCGTTTATCAACTTCTCGGCATTGGTCGAATACGTCGCAAAAGCACATTGCATAGAGTTGCATAGATCAGCTCTACCGGTTGTCGTATGCAGCTTTGCGACATTCAGCCTTCGCTTCGGTTTTGCCGCTTGTCGTCTTCGCGTTATGTTCACGTCCATCCTGAAGATGCATCGGATAAGATGGTGGTCTGTTGAGCAATCAGCGCCCCTCATTGCTCGTGTAATGCAGACGTCTGGTAGGTTGCTGTGTCTTGTCAATAAATAATCTAGCAAGTGCCAACGCTTTGATCTCGGATGTTGCCAGGTGTAAAACCACTTGTCGGGTATATTGAAGTAGCTGTTTGTGATAGCGAGGTCAAAGTCTGCGCAAAGAGAGAAGCAATTCTCCATTATCATTCCAGTTGCTTCGTCCAGACCTTCAAAATACTCTGTCCCAAGTCTCGTGATCGCTGCCAACGCACGCGTTCAAGTCTCCGAGAACAATAAGTTTGTCCGTCGTTGACACGGCTTTCAGCGCGCGGCACAGCTCCACGTAAAACCGTTCTTTTGTCGTATTTCTGCTTCCAGCTTTCAATAGTAAGTGTCTGTCTTTTTTTGTGTTTTTCGACCACATATAGTAGAGTCCCATTGACCGTGGTGTGCCAGTCAGGAGTTAGTCGAACGAGCCTTTTTTATCCCGCGTTTTCATGGGGCGTCCCCGGATTGGGGCAGGAGGGGCATCCCTAAATGGAGGTGCCTGGTCAATCGGGAAGGACATCACACTGCCGTTGTTTTCGACAAGCGTGCGACCACCACTCCCAGTCCGCTCTAGTGCGGGGATCCCACTACCAGCTTCCTGCTTCTCAGGCCTGCCAGGGCCGTTGTACCCCGTCGTCGTGATACGTAACAAAACATTAAACGGGTTACGGTGTTGCCTGCGCAGAGGATTAAGTCTACCTTGCGCAGGAGTAGATTATACTCTCTGGACCAATATGCGCTGTGTCCAGCGGAGAACATCTGTTCGACGTTGGGAAAGCATGTCGGTTGCCCCGCAGTACTCAGCTAACTAGAGTGACAGGTCCATGCCGAAAAAAACATCCGCAGAGTACGTTGAGACTTCTGCCATGCACCGTGCGAATCCACCCGTTGCTGGCTTCATCGGCTTGCTTTTCGCCGAAGCTAGCTAGCGGTAGGAGCTGAAAGCTATGATGGCCGAGAAGGGCCATCGCTGTTGTGTGCTGAAATTGGCAACGCGATGGAGCGATGCGCGATGGGATGGAGTGATGCGATGTAAGATGCTATGGAGCGATGCGCGATGCGATGCCAGATGCGATGGAGCGATGGCGATGCGATGCAAGATGCGATGGAGCGATGGCGCGATGGCATGATGGAACCACGCTATAGTGATGCCGTAGTGCGCATGCGTATGACGAAACTATATGAAAACGAGACTTAAGCTGCTACGCGTTTAATTCAACCACACTTGCATTCAAAGTTGTTCTGCTGTTGCTTTCTACGGTAAGTGTAATTCTATGAAGTTAGATTTATTCATAGTGCTGTACCGGACGAATTGAAATATACCCCCAAAACTGGCATTGCAGTCAATGCTCTCATACTCAGTCTGATATGGACAACTAGACTAAAAAGAAAACCTTTTTTTATAACGAACGTAATGGTCGCCAAGACATCCCCACCCCCATGTAACGCTTCGAAACACCCGAACACCCCTACCCCTAAGCGTGTTTGTATTCTACACGAATACTTTATACACATTCCTTTTAGTCACATTTATTCCTGTTGATTCCATAAATATTATTTAGAGCGGAGAAGGCTGAACAAATATTAATCCGCCTAAGGCATCAGCTGGACAAATACGGACGGTGCAATATCGTTAATGTGACACGAGATGAGGTATTAGATGGAGCAAGACGAGGCTTCAGTAGGGCCACGTTCCTGGACAACAGACTTCTCAATGTTCGGTTCTCCGGAGAGGGCGGCATCGACGATATACATATATACATATATACATATATACGGATCTCAACTATGGCCACTGTGGCATGACAGTGTTAACAAGGTGTGCATACAGTGGCGTAATGCTTTGCGTAAGGTATGGAAGCTACCATATGGTTCGCACAAAAATACAATTAATTGCTGAATTTATGCATTTAGATGTGGCTTTGGTATTTAGATTTTCTTTTTCAGACAACATGGTTGTTACTTATATTGCAAATACAATGACATTTGCTTATAGGTCCACTATGAGCCAGAATGTAAGACGACACATCATGTCAAATTCGGGTAATAAGCAAAATCTCATTGCAGAGCATTTTGACATCAAGCCGTCAATTTTATGTGGGATCTTGGGAAGAGAGAAGGAGAACATCAGATGCCTGGTTTCTCAGAAAGACGCAAAGGGAAACACGTAGACAAGGAAGCGCACCAGACAAACGAATTTCGAAGATGCGGATGCTGCCCTAATCATTTGGTTCCGGCAGCATTATGGACGGGCAGATCTCAGAATCGATGGCGACGTTTTGTTGCAGAAAGTAGCAGGATTTGCAAAATAGTTCAAGCATGATAAGGCTCCTAGTAGTGCTTGGGTAGACAGATGGAAAAAGAGATGGAATGTAAAGAAGATATCGAAGGTCGGAGAAGCCGGTGGTGTGGACCAAGGAGTGGTAACAGAATGGCGGGAAGTGGTCATGAAATATATTCTTGCTAGATACGAGCCAGAGAATGTATTTAACTGTGATGAAACAGGCTTGTTTTGGTAAATGTTTCCTGAAAAAAGTATAGGCTTCATCGGAGAACAACAGCGAGGATAGAAGCAGTCAAAGACATGTATAATTGTGTTGGTTGGCGCGAACATGAGTGGAAGTGAGAAAATGCCCCTATTTCCCATCGGAAAAAGCCAGAAGCCTAGGGCATTCAAGAACTTGAAGACACCACCAATAAAGTACAGAGCGAATAAAAAGGCGTGGATGCGGAGCGACCTATTCGAAGGCGTGGATGCGGAGCAACCTATTTGAAGGCGTGGATGCGGAGCGACCTATTCGAAGGTGTGGATGCGGAGCGACCTATTTGAAGGCGTGGATGTGGAGCGACCTATTCGAAGGCGTGGATGCAGAGCGACCATCGTAACAGTGGAGTACACCAGCGAGAGCAAGGGACTCTCCGGGGGTACATCTCCTGAGTTTCCTGAATCAGTCGCCGATGTTGGTCGAGCGTCTGGTCCAGGCGACGGATGTCATTGCTAATAGTCTCCAGATGGTTTATGGCCACAGGGAGTACTGCGGCATCCACGTCCAGTGGCTCCTCCACAGCAAGCACTAAAACATAATGAAGTTAGGTCAGGTAAGTTAATTAAAAGATAAGACAAAGTTGTTATATATCCAGTCCACTGTACAGTTCAAAACGACACTTCACCCCTGGCTACCGAGCTCACAAGTACTATTAAATTTGACAACTTGGAAAACATTACAATGAGATAGAACTCGTGCGAAACGAAAAAATATTTTTGAAACAATTGTAAAACAATACGAATCTCACCACGGCGAATGTCAGAAACAACAAGCGTTACTTCTATACAATATCAAATAAAATCAAAATTAACACTGTTGGACTGGTAGAAGACCAGTTGACTAAAACAATGGTATGATTTAATGTATCTTTTATGTATATGCAACGCATTGAGGTGTGAACGTGCAATCAAAGGGAAACACCATCATTAATTATAAGCATTGTCGTTGAGCACACAATATAGCACATCATTGAGAGACTGCTACGTTTTCATGTATATGATCGGCACGCAATGAGCACACATTGAAACCAATGCCACTCTTTTGACTGTTGATTATATAATTCACCAGATCATCATACTGCTACGTTTTTATGTCTATAACCCACAGGCAATTTAGACTCAGTGTTTCAAATATGAACTCTGGTCGAACATTTAAACAAAAGGCATTTCGATTAGATTACACGAACGTGCATAAACATGACAATTGTATTTAAACTTATTCACGGGTAGTTAAATTAAAAATGTTAGACATGAAGGAAAAACCGAGGAAGTTAAGCGACCACGCATGCGCAGCACTGTTATTTCCTGCAGGGAGTTACACCACCACGCATGCGCAGTAAGTATACTTCCTGTAGAGGTAACATTCATAAATCATTATGTATACTCTTGCTTGACCGGAAATGACCCCCTCGGACATCAATTGACCGGAAACGACCAGTGGCTTGACCGGAAGACGCAAATTCTGCCACCCCCCCCCATCTGCCGATGTCATACTAACTGCTGGAGATGGCTGAATCTGGCTGATTTACATAATTTCAGGGTTCTGCTAGTTCTGCATGAAGTCACGTTTGTTTTGTTACTGGCGTTACGGACAAACTACACCAGACTGCAAGTATCCTGACGATATGTAGAGTTATATCTATTGGTCTCTAATGTGGGTAATGTGTCGTATCGCTATTTTATGTACAACAAATTCAGCTAAAATCATTTTCACAATCACCCACAGAAAGTGACACGTTCTTGGCTGCATGGACATTTGCACCCTCGTGTTCACTTGACATTGAACTGGTCTCACGGTGAGACTGGGATGGTCCAGGAGATAGGCAGTTAGACCGAGACTGACGTGGAGATGGGCAGTGAGACCGAGACGGGACAGAAGGTGAGCACCGAGATGGATCAGTGAATGGGCAGCTAGACTGGGGTGGACCAGGAGTTGGACACCCTTGATTTTGTACATAGAAGCGGAATTCCTTGACATCACAATACTTGACCATCCCAGCCTCCGTTGAAATGATTTGGTGGAGCTTCATGTTGCCCTTTACGGTTGATACGTTCAGCTCACCTTTGTCTGACGTTTTGCTCACCCTCAACACACTAATACCTTAATTACTCATGTTGAACATGGTGTTGTATTCTACTGTTATTGTTATGTAATTTAGACTGTTTGTCAAAGATACAATATTGATTGTTTGATAGATTGATGGTGCCTCGTTCAACAGCGATCATTTGAACTATGATGGTTTGAGTTCGACACACGAGTCACTTCACAACTTGAGTACAGTATGCAAAGCATGACCGAGGCCGCGGTCTCAGGGTAGGAAGGGCAAGATCGAATGACCTTAGCATATGGTTTCTCCGCACGGACACGATGACAGTAAAGCAGCTATAATGTTTTATCGCCACAGAAAACAACCTCTACGACGTGCGTTGGTAAATGGGAAGGGTTGAAACCCACACCCCCCTCACTGGCTATGAACGTACCATCGTCCGCCATGTTGTCGTGTTGAACTGGTCGTCGCTGACAGAAGGGTCGAACTGTGTTGGCGCTGTGCCACTCGTCCCACACACACACGTGAGTAGGGCAGAAAGACACCAATCAGAAAGACACCAGTTTAATTAACTAAGATTAGTTGAAAAATAATGAGGTTAAAAATGTATTATAACTTTCATCTGGTTTTCAATGTTTATGAAGCCCATGTGTTGTAATATTGGGTATAAACCCGGAAATGTTACTCATTTGGATCAAGCAACTGTTCATCTAAGCAACCAGCGTGTTTACATTCGCTGCTCACTCCTGGAGGAAAAACGGATAATGAATATATATTATCAATTGAAAATGGAAAATCTAATATTAGCACTGCAGGTAAAGCGTTGGTTCGCCCACTGGACGTATGCAAGTCTAAACAAGTTGAAAGATAAACCCGTCAGCTCAAGATTGGGCTGTTTGAAGTATAACTACTTGAGACTTGAGGGTCTTTGTTATAAAAAGTATCAGACTCCTGTGTTCTAAGTAAAACACCTTCTGAGACTAAGCCTATATGCTAAGCCTAAGGACTCCGAACTGAGGCACTGTTGACACTGGTTTTTAACCAGCAAGCACAATGTCACATTGCCGCTGAGTTTTCGAATATGTCTAGCTGTCCAGTTGTACACTGTCAGATTACATGTCTGCTTTCAGTAATGACATTTAGCAATTTTTGAAAATTAACTAAAACACACTAACAAAAAGAATACAAATTAAGCCCTGCAATGGACTGGTTAGGGCTATAATCGGAGGAGAGGGCGACACCTAGAAGGGAGAGCGACACCTAGCGGGTGGACGACACATGGAGGGGAGAGCGACACTTGGAGGTGAGGGCGACATCTGATGGGAAGGGTGACACCTAGCGGTGAGGGCGACACCTGGAAGGGAGGGCGACACCTGGGGGGAGGGCGACACAAGGGGGAGGGCGACACCTGACGGAGGGCGACACATAGCGATGAGGGCGACACCTGGGGGGAGGGCGAAAACTGGTGGGAAGAGCGACAACTGGGGGAGGACGACACGTGGTGGGAAGGGTGACACCTGGAGGGAAGGGCGACACCTGGCGTGGAGGATGACACCTGAGGCATCTTACTTTTTCCTATACCATTTGTAAAAAGGAATAGTGAAAGTATGTGTTATAAACAAAATCAACATAATGCAGTTCCGCTTTGTAAGAAATCCATCTTACCTTCAACATATTCTCTCGTTCACAAAACGCTCAAGTTGTCATAGATTGTTGCAATATAAGTAATTATAAATAAAACAAATTATAATGTTAGTAGTTAAGTTTATTAAATATATTAAATAAAACATATTTGTCAGTCATGAAGCTATATATTGTATGTTACACTTTAAATTAATTAAATTTACACAACTGCATACTGATATATGATTGCTATGCAACGCAAATCAACAGCTAACTCTAACCATACAATAGCAATTAACACCTACCCCTAACCTTATAATGGCAATCTACCCCTAACGTTAAATGTATAACGGCAATCAAACCCTAAACATATAAAGGCAATCAAACCCTAAACATATAAAGGCAATCGACCCCCAACCCTAACTTTAATACAGCAATCAACCATTTCTGAATAACGGCAATCAATCCTTAACTCTATATAGGCAATCAACCCCTAAATCTATAATTTCAAGCAATCAATAACTCTATAATTGTAATCAATCCCTAAATCTATGATGGCAATCAATCCCTAATTCCATAGCTGCAGTCAATCCCTAACTTTACAACGGCAATCGATCCCTAACTATATAACTGCAATCAATCCCTAACTATATAACGGCAATTAAATCCTAACTATATAAAGGCAATTAATCCCTGCAATGGGAATGAACACGTAATCTACGCTAGACTGATTCGACCGTCGCAATGATGACACTCTATTTAACGCGTCACAATGATGACACTCTCGTTAACCCGTCACAATGATGACACTCTCTTTAACCTTTCGCAACGATGACACTCTCTTTAATCTGTCGCAAAGATGACACTCTCGTTACCCCGTCGCAATGATGACACTTTCTTTAATCCGTCGCAATGACGACACTATATTTAATCCGTCGCAATGATGACACTCTCTTTAACCCGTCCCAATGATGACACTCTCGTTAACCCACTTTATAAAACGAATATATCCTAGTAACATTGCTAATAAACACGAGGGGCAAACATCCGTATGTTATGGGCAGATCGGCGTTGTAGTGTTAGAGATAGGGGTTAGATGACGTTCTAGGTTTGGAGATGGGGTTCACTGATTTAACAAAATTTAACAAGATTGTCATCCAAGGCAAAGGCCCATGTGTTGGAATATTGGACATAAACCCGGAAATGTTACTCATCTGCTCACTCATGCTAGAAAACCTGACAATGAATATGTATTATCAAGTTAAAATAGTAAATCTAGTATTAGCACTGCAGGTAAAGCGCTGGTTCGTCCACTGGACGTATGCAAATCTGAACAAGTTGAAAGATAAACCCGCCATTTGTACTTAAAACGCTGTGTGTATCATATTCACTACGTAAGCACTTTTTTGACGACTGCACTCTCGCCCGGTGTTTTGTCTCGCTGCCGGCGTAGTCCTAGTGCATAACCGGAGGACCGCCTGAAACACATATAAGGGATCGCCTAAAAATATATGGGATCGTCTCAAAAATATGAAGGGTCATCTTAAAAAGTTAAGGGGTCGTCTCGAAAAATGAAATGGATCATCTCAAAATTGCAAGGAGTCGTCTAAAAAACCGAACAAACAGCGTTGAACGTATTTTTTACTGTATTCTCACCAAACCCTTAACTGTAACCCTAACTGTGATTCTCACTATACTCCAAAATGTACCCCGAACTGTAATTCTCACCATACCCTTAACTGTAATTCTCACCATACACCGAACCTTTAGATGTACCCTTAACTGTAATGTTCACCACCCTTAACTATAATTCTCACCATACCCTTAACTGTAATGTTCACCACCCTTAACTATAATTCTCACCATGCCCTTAACTGTACCGTTACCTGCAATTCTCACCATACACATAACTGCTACGAAGGGTCTTCTGGTCATTGGACAGTGATCATTTAATGAACAGAAATCAAAGGTCATGGGTGGTCATCTATTAGTTAGCACGAAAGAAAAGACGTGTATAAGTGGTGTATTCATATTCTTAGTAAATGTTTAGTAAAAAGTAAATGTTAAAAGTTATATATAAGCAAATGATAATGAATGTATATATTATAAAGTGAATGGACATAGTATATAAGTAAATGCTAATAGCACAGTTATATACATAGAAGTAAATGAAAAGCATATAATGACCTATTAATAATAATAAATGAACCAGCAGTCCTATGTCTGGTTGGCCTACATTACCGCACTACAAGGTACACCGCGGCAATTGCTAACTCAAAATATCTACTGATAAAAAATGGGCCGAGACAACAACGAGCGGTAACGAGCTGATGTTGAACCAACGTCGACGACGTACGGCCAAAGGGCGTTTAAGATAAGAGGTTTTATTTCGCCCGGTCCAATGGTTAAGCGTATTCAGCAGCGCCCCGAGGTTTTTTGATGTTGAGGTGTTCGCTACATGAGACTGTGGAAGGGTTACGGACAGTTTTGCTCGGCGATAAATTTTAACAACGCACGTGGAAATTGCGACACGATGTAATTGTTTCGGTTTCCCGTGAACGAAGAAAGGTAGTATGTAAGCGACATATATTTTAGATGTCCTTTACATACTACAAAGGACATCTATTTTAAAATTAGAAATATGTGCAACAGTAGTTAACTGATAGTGAATTTTGTGTTGATGGATCTGTGAGCGATTTCTGTCAACGAGTTAAAATATTTCTACTATGTGAAATGTGTTTTAATTCGTGTATTGTGTACTAACTTTTGTTATTGTGAAATAAACTCATGAGTCATTCATGCATTCATTAAAAATAACATGAAAAATCTTAGCGTATACTCGGCTGACGTTCCCTAGCTTTTTAACATTTGATTTATTCAAAATAAAAATCTAACTTGCACACAAACGCACGCGCGCACACACACACACACACACACATATATATATATATATATATATATATATATATATATATATATATATATATATATATATATATATATATATATATATATATATATATGAATCAAATGTGGATTAATTAATGAAGTACATTAAACTATTAGGATAACTCCAAAAAGTGCAAGGACTTATTACCATTGTGGCGCTTAGAAAAATCACAGACAAACATGACACTTGTATTATCCTTATAAACGACTCCTATTATAAATAGATTCTGACAAAAATAACAGACCCATATACACAAGCAGGCTTCAAAAACTAAGAGGCGAGTATTCAGTGAGCAACCCCCTACTGACCCCTCTTCCCCGGAGCAGTTAGATACATCATACTATTCAGTTGTTTGTTTCCATAAAAAAATATTTCTTTCAAGAAGCTCTGTTGACATTTGCTGTATTTCTTTTCAAGGCTAATAGTTACTTAAAATAAACCACACACACTAGTATCTCAGTGAGTTGTGGTTGGTTCAGTTCCAGCCGGTGATACGGGGGTTGCAGAAAGCTCGCAACAACACACCTGGTTGTGGACAATCTCACTGAAATATAGTGTTTATTTGTAAATATTACTCGATCCAGTAATATAGTAGTTTAATCATGTAGCTAATATAAGAATATTAGTTCACCACTGAATCATAGTTAAATGTCTTAAGTGTTTATTTAAAATAAATTGTTGTAATAAAGGTCTTCATGTTATGATGTAATATTGCTGATGTATTTGTTGATCCTATCCATGTGCTACCTGCATATTGTTGCTGTCTTTGTTACAGTAGTATTGTGCAAGGTCGGTCCGGCAGATTTTTCCTGTATTTTGTTTGTGTTTGGAGTATGAACGTTTAATTAACCCATGAACCTCAGGTAGGTAGTGATGTTCAAAAGTAAGGTCGTAAATACCCACTCAGTTGTATATGGGTTTTAACTATTATAGTTATTGTAAATTAAAATAGTTATAAAACAAGCTATTAATTCTCAACATACCCTTAACTTTGATTCTCATAATTCCGTTAAATGTAATTCTCACCATACCTCTAACTGCACCTTTAATTGTAAGTCTAACCATACCCCTAACTGTACCCCTAGAATACATACTCACTGCACCCCCATTACACAGTTGTAATACATATTCATTACACCCTCAGTATACAGCTAGAATACAAAATAGTCACTCTTAGAATACAGTCGCTACACCTCCAGTACATGGTTACGACACATAGTCACTGCATCCTCAGAACAGAGTCAGAATACAAATTCATTACACCCCTAGCACACAACTATAATATATAGTCACTAAACCCTCAGTACACAGCTAGAATATAAACTAATCACTGTACCCCCAGTACACAGCAAGAACACATAGATACTGCACTCCCAGTATATATGTATAATACACAGTCACTGCACCCACAATACACACATAGAATACAGTAAATGAAACTCCAGTACACGGTTAGAATAGAATGCATAGTAACTACAATCCAAGTACACGTGTAGAATACACAGTCACTGCACCCCCAGTACACAGCTAGACTGCATGGTTAGTTAGAATACATAGTTACTGCACCCCCAGTACACGTGTAGAATACACAGTCACTACACCCGCAGTGCACAACTAGAATACATAGTCACTGTACCCACAGTACACAGCTAGAACACATAGTTACTGTACCCACAGTAGAGAGCTAGAATACATACTCACTGTACCCACAACACACTAGTAGTATACATATTTACTGCGCTCCCTGTTAACTCTTTTTTTCACCGTACCCTTAACTGTAACCGTAGCTGTAATTCGCGCCATACTCATAACTGTGCCCCTAACTGTAATTCTCACCACACCCTTACCTGTACCCTTACCTGTAATTCTCATCATACACCTCACTGTACCCTTAACTGTAATTCTCACCATACACCTAACTGTACCCATCATCTAGCAGTGGTCATCTAGCAGGGGTCAAAGTTCTTTTTAAGGGGTGGTCATCTAGCGAGAGAGGTAAAAAATTAGTAGCATAAACAACGTATATATCATATATGTATATAGACCTCATAATGCCAACGTGACCACTACAACCACCACCCCTATCATCACCACCATCACTACCATCACCACCAGCATCCCCCTGAATGATGCAGATAAATACCGATTGAATAAATATAAGACGCTAAACCATCGTTGACGGTCACATAGCGCTGTGATTGTCGGATGGATCTATGCCGGTCCTATGTGTAACCTCTCGTAGACGGTGTGAATGGGCATATCAACTTGTTCTTTTGTTCTGTATCCGTCTGATTCTCTCGCGAACACTCACAATGGCAGCGTCGATTATAATAAGGGAGGGTATGTAACCAGGCAATATCGACATGATAATTATACTTACAGACGGCCCATCATGTTCATCAGGACGTATCAGTAATTCTCACCAAAACCTTAACTGTATCTATCACCATACCTTAACTGTAACCCGAACTGAAATTCTCACCATACTTCTAACTGAACCCTTCACTGTTATTCTCACCATACACATAACTGTACACTTACCTTTAATTCTCACCATACCCTCTCTGTACCCTTAGCTGTAATTCTCATCATACACCTAACTGTACCCCTAACTGTAATATTGCTCTGTCCTCTTGTGTTTTCATTTTAACACGCACGTTCTACACATTACTCTCCATCCTATTCCTCTCGTTCACTCGATGCCTGTTCAATATATTCCTAAATACATCATCCAGTTGAACACATTAATATACATACCTATCAATCATTCAGACACTCAAAATAACATATCGATACACAGGTACACTCACAACCTCTAACCACATATTTCACATATAACCACACACATAACCATGGCTGTTCAACTTTCACCTCACTCGATACATGTTCAATGCGTGCATTCATGGATACATCATCCAATTACGATTAACACACGCACGCACCATTAACCAGTCGTATCAATTTCTCTCCTCAAATAATCCTCCTTTGCGGCTTTCGCCCATCTTTTGCTACTATCGTGTTAATTTGCTATTTTTTATTTTAATAATTGTTACCGAGGCGCAATTTGTCCATAGTTATGTCATTAAAAAGCGTATAATTAAAAACGATTTGACAATAAATGCTTGTGGATGTAACTTTACGGGACGTAGTGCACATATCCGTTGGATTAGAATCTGCTAAAATCCACACACAAATACACTAGTTAACACGAACACGGATTCTTTGTACTCGTTCGCGTCTCCGTTCAGATGCATCCGAGCCAAGTCAAACTCTTTTTCAAAGCTCAACTTATCCATCATCGTGAGTGCCGCTTGGTTCTTCAACCTACGTAAGGAAACAACCCGGCGATCAATTAACAGGGAAAGTGAAGTAAATGAATGCCATTCAAGAACGAGAAATGTCTTTATGTAAAAGATATGCAAACGAATGTCATAATATTTGTTAGTTAGATAGATAATGTTAGTTAACGACGTGTCAACGCAGTATTACAACTTGCCGAGTATGTGTTAGATAGAGGAACGTAGCGCGGTGTGAGAGGACAAAAAAACACACGAGCTGGACATGTGAAGATTTACTGAGTGATGTAGAAATGCACGTCTAGGCACATTGGACGTAAGAGGAAACAATGTGGAAATAGTGTATTGTATAAATAACCAACAAATCTCACAAATTTTTGTATTTCTGACGGCGAACTAGAAACACGAGAAGATGTTTTCACTTGTTTCTGGTGTAAAGACAATCACTGTTGCTTGGGGAGACTAGTGAGAAGTGGGCGACAGGGAGGAGTGGGCCACATGGAGGAGTGAGCCACATGGAGGAGTGGGCCACACTGAGAAGTGGGCCGCAAGAGGAGTGGAAATCCGCAGATCATCATATTTTCACGTGGAAAGTAAATTTTCAAACGAATGTTCTGATGTGATTATTCTTTAATGATCAAAAATCTAGACTAAGTAAATTGCCTCTTTATAAAGTAAGTATGACAATATATTTTTTATTAGAAGCACTTGTTAGATTTCATCTAGAAAGGAAAGTGATCGTGTATTATCCAAAACACCCACCAGGGAGGAGTGGGCCACTAGATCTGAGGGAGCGCTGGACCACTAGATCTGAGGGAGCGCTGGGCCACTAGATATGAGGGAGCACTGGGCCACTAGATCTGAGGGAGCGCTGGACCACTAGATATGAGGGAGAGCTGGGCCACTAGATCTGAGGGAGCGCTGGACCACTAGATCTGAGGGAGCGCTGGGCCACTAGATCTGAGGGAGCGCTGGACCACTAGATATGAGGGAGCACTGGGCGACTAGATATGAGGGAGCACTGGGCCGCTAGATCTGAGGGAGAGCTGGGCCACTAGATCTGAGGGAGCGCTAGGCCAGTGGCCCACTCACCCCTGAACCTTCACAATTCAAAGAATAGCACTTTAAATAACAACAGTAAAAGGAATGAATTCCACAAATTTTGTGCTGTTTCTGTATCGAATAATCATAGTTTTCTATTATTCCAGATAAAACAAGCATTCGTTTCAGTTTCGCTTTCCAGCACAAGAGAAAACGAGCGTCTTCTGTTTATACGTCCGAAGCTAATGAGCTAATAAAATTAGGCATTCCCCAATTATTGTTGGTCAACCTTATAACGCTATATAAAAAGTCCAAAAACACATTGTTTGGAGGCAACACGCGTGACACACAATGATGACAATGCAAGGGTGTTCACAAAATCCCACGGTGGCAGACAGCATCAATGATGGCCAGACAACTGACTCAACTCAAGAACTTGCCAAGGACTTACTAGTTTGTCCAAAAATACCACCAATACACGTCCTACTTAGATTAACAGCACATTTTGCTGCAGTGTTACCTGTTACAATTTGTTAAGTTTTGTAGTCCAATCTGATACGAGTAAGATAACGTCCTATGTCATTTAAAAAAGCGATATGGGTATGATTATTTTGTTTTGATTCATTTGTGTTTTCATGTGGACTTTATAGCTAAGGTCACTTGGCTTTCATTCACAGAACCCTTTTCATCTTAGATCAAACAGCAATATTTTGTGGCCAAAACGAACCCCTCTTGATGTTTGAAGCTCACCAGAAGTAAAGGAGGACTGTCTCCCCAACGACGTCGGCACACAACATCCGCAGCAGGGCTTCGGCCACCGAGGCGTTGTCGGCGTACAACGGCCCAACAACATGTGTCCGAGGCCGTTTGTCGACGCACGGCCGCCGACAGCCGTAGCCCGTCAGACGGCCGTCCTTGGCGGTCACGGCCACGTAGGAAGCACCGCCGGCAGCGGCCACCCACAGCCGCAGGAGCTCGACTCGCACGGGGTTGCCGCTACCGATGAAACAGAGGTCGTCGTAGGCGATGAGTCGGTCGAATGACACTTCATCCACCTGCAACATCGCGAGTTGCTTTCTTGTTGTCACGTCTAATGACAACATATTATGGGAAAACGAAGTAGATGTCGAAAATAATACAAATCCTTGACGGTGTAGCAGCTTGGCTATAAGCGAACAATGATCGTCTACGTCGTCTTTTCAGTGGCGTTGTTGCAGAAAAATTTGCTTGTATAAGTACTACAGTAAATTCGTTAATCGACCCATAAAGTGAGGGCACCCACTACCCCCCCCCCCCACTTAATTCCACGTACCTAATCCGACGATGGATAAACCAGACTGATGTTGTATGGACAGCTGTACGTACATTTTTGCACTCTTTCGAAAGTCGTTTATCAAAACATGTGTTAGCCCATGCAGGGGACCATAATCATTTCTTTTTTTCGCAACCTGGTCGAACCACCTTGCACAATGGGTTAATAATGTGGAGCGGAACACTTCGTTCCTCGCGCATACCAAGACGTGACGAAATATTGAAAGATATGATGAAATGTGTAAAACTTGGGCGAAGATACTCCAAACCGTCGCTGAAGACGAAAATTAGCAGTGCACGATTTGTGCGCATAAACCTGCCATACAGCGAGTGCACACGACGCGACGTTTCCAAAGAAACACGCAGCAATTGAGATTATTGCGGTGTTGCACTTCCAAGAATTGCAACAGTAACAGCACACCGTTACGTTTTCTTTGGTAATTAGTTAAATGACAACAACCATTCTGTATATAATTGCAAGCAAGATTACCGAGAAAAATCTTGAGGGAACACAAATGAATTTGGTGGGGCATAATATAAAAAAAAGCGTGGAATCAGATAAAGAAAATGGTGTCTTGTTTTTCATTTAATGACACAAATTAGGCTCAGGATATTTCACACTTACCGTTAAGTTGGCGACTGTTATAGTGAGGAAACGAAATAACATTTCGAGAAAACGAAATCATTTGTTACTGTATAACAAATGTCCCTTGGCTCTCTCAACCCACAGATATATAAGCAATCATTTTACGTCGCACCTGACGGACAGATGCGGACGGTGGCGCCACCTACCGGGACGATGCTGCCACCTCTGTAAGCCGCGGCGTCGGCTGTGACATCATCGCGTACGACGACTTGAGCGCGTCGCGTGAGGAACGACGCTGGGATATAGTCGAACTTGTTGACATCGTCGTCGGCCACTTTGCCAAAGACTGCGTCAATCGCGAGGCTGTAGTCGCCGACGTGTTCGCGCGCCACCTGGCGACAAAGACATCGAATAAGATTACAAGATGCCGTTGGTGGGTAATGTCGAGCGATATGTAAGCGTCTAACAGAACGAGCCCAACTGATTTGTTGCCTCCCACTACGCTCAAATCCTCAGTGTCAATGGAATATGTCAGGCATGTTTCACGGGTGGTATATGCATTGTTTGACTCTCTCTCTCTCTCTCTCTCTCTCTCTCTCTCTCTCTCTCTCTCTCTCTCTCTCTCTCTCTCTCTCTCTATATATATATATATATATATATATATATATATATATATATATATACATATATATATATATATATATATATATATATATATCCTATTACTCTATCTCCTCTCTCTCCATCTCTCTCGCTACATCTCCCTCTCTGTCTCACTCCCGCTCCCTCTCTCTCTATCTCTTTTGTCCCTCTATCTCCCCATCTCTCTCCCCATCTCCCTGTCTCTCCCCTCTTCCTCTCTCTCTCCTTGTCGCCCCCCTATCTGTCCCTATTCCTCTGTCTCCGCCTCTCTATCTCCCCCTCTGTTTCAGTCGCTCTCGCAATCGCTCTCTCCATCTCCCCTCTCACTCTCTCCAACTCACTCTCCCCATCTCTCCCCCCTCTTTCCCTCCACCCATCTCCCTCTCTCGCTCTCTCTCTCTCTCTCTCTCTCTCTTTCTCTGCCCCTCTATCTCCTCATCTCTCTCTCCCTACCTCTTCCTCTCTATCCCTTTCTCTCTCTTCCCCTCTCTCGCTCCTTACTTCTCCCCTCCCTCAATCTCTCCCCCTCTCTCTCCCTCCCCCTCTCCCCTCCATTCTCTCACCATATTCCTCTCTCTATTTTTCTCTCTGTCTCCCTCCCTCTCTCCCTCTCTCTCTCTCTATAGATATATATATATATATATATATATATATATATAGATAGATATAGATAAAGATAAAGATATATATATATATATATATATATATATATATATATATATATATATATATATATTTCCCCCACTCTGTCTGTCTCCCTCCTCTCTCTCTCTCTCTCTCTCTCTCTCTCCGTCTCCCCCTCTCATTCCATATCCCTATTTCTCTCCCCCTCTCTCCCTCCCATCCTCTCTATCTCCCTTCCTCCCTCTCTCCCCCTCCCTCTCTCTCCCTATTCCGCTCTCTCAGTCTCTCCCCTCTCTCTCTATCTCCCTCCTCCTGTCTCCCTCTCTTTCTCTCCCCCTTTCTCTTCCTCTCCCTCACTCTACCCCCATCTATCAAATGTTTTCTGCATTATCGCGACTCGAATTTATTGAAACATGACCGTAGACAGTATGGGTAGAGAGGTTTACAGAAGACATAACCATTCCCATAGGCACAGGTTGATAGGAGAAATGAACAGTTTGCTTGGAAAAGGCAGACATCAGTAGCAATCACGAACAGCATGGTACAGATCGGATGCCAAAATGGAATTTTATTTTAATTAGGGGGTATGACACCAGTATGTGACGGAGCAGGTAGCCATTTTGCTCTAGAACAGTCATTGGTGATATTTGTTTTTGTGGCCCAGTGCATTGGCAACATTATGTAACAAATTTGGCCAGAATAGTGTGTATTTTGGTTGTGTAACAGCCACTGGATGCACTGCGTAGATCAGCATTTTCAAATATGGCCTAGACGGGCATCTGGTCATGTGATACTTTATGGTGGCGTATCGAAATCAAGCCGTTCGCCTTGTATCTCATCAACTAGAAGTATGAAAGCAGTCACATAATCAATAACATTTCACAAACCTGACGCATTGGAATTTACCCGAAATCTTATTAAATGTGAAACATTTTCAATTTTCTTACAAAGTCATGTCATGTTTGGTTAAAAATCAAGCAATTATATGAATGATAATTTGAAAGTAAACTCATTAGTATATTTACAGAGACAGTAAGCAGCCGTCATTGGTTCGCAAAGCTCTGTAAATCTAGTGTACACGATCTATGATTTATCAAGTGACAAAATCGACCTATGATTAAATTATGTGACTGGTTTTCAACTAATATTACGGGCAAGGCATTGTTTAGACTTGGTTGTCAAAAAAATAATAATGACTTGACAAGCAGGAGGGTTCCTTAGTGTGTCTACATATACATTGTGCCGCAACTATTGGCTGTGAAATAGTACATTTGTTTAGAGTTTAACAGGCGGAGGGAATTATGGGAATTGTTCTGCTATGGGCCACGTGGGCACATGAATACATCGCTATTTTTGTCAAAATTGATGGGCATCGCACGTCGGGGCGTTTTAAAAGAGCTAGATTTATGCGATTTTGAAAAAGATTTGGTCACCATGTCAATGAGATGTATCCAGTGGGTGTGAAAATTTTTCAGAATTGTTTATGGTCAAATTTTCTTATAATCAGACAAAACGTTAACATGGCCACCAATGCAATTCTCTTCAGTGGTCTTACCCCACCACAACTGCTGGTCGAACAGTGACAACCTAAGTTGTGAAAAAAGGTGTTCACGAGATACCCCGGTTATACCAGTTGGTAGGGTATGTTTGGACTAGCAGCGTAGTTGCTAAGGACTCTAGTGCAAAGCCCAGACGGACATTAGCATGGGCGTTGCATATGTAGTGAAGCAGTATACGCTAGGATCTAGATCAGTAAACATGTGTAACTAGTGAGCAGCACAATTAACTAATAATCTTGACGTATTGTTTGTATGTTATTAACATAAAAGCAAGCGATACCGTTACAAAGCTATTGAATGCTATTTTAACATATAAAATTTTTTTTTTTTATTTACAACGAAATATTATATTAAACACCAAACTGCGCAAAATATCAGCTCGTGCACATCACGTCTTATAGTACAAAACATTACATTTATTTGAAATGTTTTATATTTAGTAGATCGGTTATAGGACACCTCCTAAGGGAGAGGGTTAACAGTTTAACGAGTAATGATCTTTTTGACTCGATTGAATCAATAATATATATATATATATATATATATATATATATATATATATATATATATATATATATATATATATATATATATATATATATATATATATATTTATATATATATATATATATATATATATATATATATATATATATATATATATATATATATATATATAATATAATATTACCCAGTCTGACACCGAAAATTTTCTATGTCTAACACACAACACACAACATGGGGCAGATTAGCAACCGTTTTTATTTATTTATTTATTTATTTCCAAAAATATGAGCCTAATTATATTATCAGAATTGCAAAAACAAAATAACAAACTAATAATGTCATCCAAATTACCTGTAACATCCACAATTAAGCTAACAACTACGACCAAAACATAAGCATATCAACATTTTATAACCGTGTTTGTGACCACGACTTCCGTCTATTTGAGGACAGACCAAAGTAGGGAATTGCATTGGTGGCCATGTTAACGTTTTGTCTGAATATAAGAAAACGTGACAATCAAAAATTCTGAATTTTTTTCACAGCAACTGCCATCATCTCCTCGACATGTTGGCCAAGTTGTTTTTTCAAAATCACAAACCTCCAGGTCTTTTAAAACGCCCGTCCTGCGAAGCCCGTCAATTTTTACATAAATATTAATGTATGTGCCCAGGTGGCCCATAGCAGAACAATTCCAATAAATCCCTCCGCCTGTTAAACTCTCAAAAATAGCACTATTTCACAATAAACAGGAAGGTCAACTGTGGTCTAACCCATGTAGGCTGAACCCTTGTAGCCAGTCGGGATTTAGGTGAGCGGGTGTCCTTACCTGATCCCGGAGTCTCGTGCCGTAGCCCCGTCGACGGTGTTTCTTGGCAACGAAATAGAAGCCGCCGTAGTAGACGCGGTCGGACCACGGAATTCGAATTGCCGACGCCACGACCTGGGATGAACCCAGAGTTTGTGTGAGAATGACCACACACATAGGGGATTAACATGATTTTATGATTAATAATGTTTCTTGTTGTGAACATTTATGAAATAGCAGAGGAAGACGTTTTTTAAGATGTAATAACTCACATTTCCATCCAACACGGGTAATTGTAGATGTAATAACGAACGCAGTAGTATATGGGGGCATTTGAAACATCAAAAATGAGCAGATATGGGGTTCATTCTGATTGGTTGAAATTTGAAATGGAGCGATCTGATTGGTCGTGCGCTTATTGCCGCTAGGGGCGCCACCGTATAATCCCTATTATCGCTCAAATGAGTAAATTTGGGGCTCTTTCTGATTGGTCGAGAGCAGTTTTACCACCAGGGGGCGCCATAGGGGTTCATTCTCATTGGTCGAGAGCAGTCACGTGACCTATGACATCACAGCTATTTGCATAAATTAGCATAAATTACCAAAAATCGCACTCCTTTGCGGTCATACTGTCACCAGGGGCGCCACAGGGACTCATTCTGATTGGTCGAGAGTCAATTGTGTCGACGGTTTGTGACCTAGTTTCGACTGTTCTGATTGGACGAGAGCCTTTTGTGGTGAAACCCTCACCAGGGGGCGCTACCTATAAACTGTATCGACGGTTTGTGACCTAGTTTCGACTGTTCTGATTGGTCGAGAGCCGTCACGTGACCTATGACGGCACAGCTCATTTGCATAAATTTACATAAATTTGCATAAATTACACCTTTTTGTAGTGAAACAGCCGCCAGGGGCGCGCCACGAGGTAATCCCCTATTATCGCCCCTGAGGCACTGTTTTGCGGTAATGTTGTCGCCAGGGGGTGGGGTTAGGGTTAGTAACCCTAATTCTATCGTCTGTAGCGAACCCTAATACGAACCCTGTAGGGTTAGTAACCCTAATCTAATAGGAACCCTGTAGGGTTAGTAACCCTAATGAAAGGTCAAAGATCTAATGAAAGGTCAAAGGTTACCGACCTTTTGTACTGATACGATTACCAGTTAGGGTTAGGGTTAGTCTCCCTAATTCTATCGTCTTCGGTTTAATACTGTCGATTATGTCGCGGTTTTCGAGACGTGTCTGGGTACAGAACCGGTTCGAACCGGTTTCATATGGTTTTTTTCTTCTTTTCTGGAACGTTCGAACGACGTCATGGAATTTTCCACGCTCACGAAAAGAAACACCATCCCGCATTTTCACCCTGCTAGCAGACTGAAACCTAGCGGACGAAAGTTCGTGCATGCAGCGGGATAAACGTAGCCGTGCATGTAAGCTATACGACGCATATCGCATCGTTGCATTATATCGAGAACCTTTCGACGTATTTCGTTTCGCGTCGACATCTACGTACCGTCTATTTCACCACGAGTCTGCAAGAACACCGCGAGGTCAAAAGGTCAAGGCCAAGGTCAACAAAACAAAACAAACACCGTCGCTTTCTGGAACGTTCGAACATTTACCGCTGTGTGATATGTATGGAGACGTTCACCACCATGTGATATGTGTGGAGACATTTACCTCTGTGTGATATGTATGGAGACATTTGACACCATGTGGTATGCATGGAGACATTGACTACCATGTGACATGCATGGAGACATTGACCACCATGTGACATGCATGGAGACATTTACCGTTGTGTGATATGTATAGAGACATTGACCGCCATGTGACATGTATGGAGACATTTGACACCATGTGATATGCATGGAGACATTGACTGCCATATGACATGCATGGAGACATTGACTGCCATGTGACGTGCATGGAGACATTGACCGCTATGTAACATGTATGGAGACATTTGACACCATGTGGTATTCATGGAGACATTGACTACAATATGACATGCATGGAGACATTGAATGCCATGTAACGTGCATGGAGACATTGACCACCATGTAACATGCATGGGGACATTTACCGTTGTGTGATATGTATGGAGACATTTGACACCATGTGACATGCATGGAGACATTTACCACTGTGTGATATGCGTGGAGACATTGACCACAATGTGACATGCATGGAGACATTGACTGCTATGTGACAGGTATGGAGACATTTACCACTGTGTGATATGTATGGAGACGTTTACCACCATGTGATATGTGTGGAGACATTTAACCCTGTGTGATATGTATGGAGACATTTGACACCATGTGATATGCGTGTAGACATTGACCCTCATGTGACATGCGTGTAGACATTTACCACTGTGTGATATGCATGGAGACATTTACCACTGTGTGATATGTACGGAGACATTTTACACCATGTGATATGCATGGATACATTGACCGCCATGTAACATGCATGGTGACATTGACCACCATATGATATGCATGGAGACATTGACTACCATGTGACATGCATGGAGACATTGACTACCATGTGACATGTATGGAGACATTGACCGCCATGTGTCATGTATCGAGAAATTGACCGCCATGTGTCATGTATGGAGACATTTACCGCTGTGTGATATGTATGGAGACATTTACCACCATGTGATATGTGTGGAGACATTTACGCCTGTGTGATATGTATGGAGACATTTGACATCATGTGATATGCGTGGAGACATTGACCGTCATGTGACATGCATGGAGACATTTACCACTGTGTGACATGTATGGAGACATTTACTGCTGTGTGATATGTATGGAGACGTTCACCACCATGTGATATGTGTGGAGACATTTACCCCTGTGTGATATATATGGAGACATTTGACACCATGTGGTATGCATGAAGACATTGACTGCCATGTGACATGCCTGGAGACATTGACCGTCATGTGATATGCATGGAGACATTTACCGCTGTGTGATATGGATGGAGACATTTGACACCATGTGACATGCATGGAGACATTTACCACTGTGTGATATGCGTGGAGACATTGACCACAACGTGACATGCATGAAGACATTGACTGCTATGAGACATGTATGGATGCATTTACCGCTGTGTGACATGCATGGTGACATTGACCACCATGTGACATGCATGGAGACATTTACCGTTGTGTGATATGTATAGAGACATTGACCGCCATGTGACATGTATGGAGACATTTGACACCATGTGGTATGCATGGAGACATTGACTGCCATATGACATGCATGGAGACATTGACTGCCATGTGACGTGCATGGAGACATTGACCGCTATGTAACATGTATGGAGACATTTGACACCATGTGGTATGCATGGAGACATTGACTGCCATATGACATGCATGGAGACATTGAATGCCATGTAACGTGCATGGAGACATTGACCACCATGTGACATGCATGGAGACATTTACCACTGTGTGATATGCGTGGAAACATTGACCACAATGTGACATGCATGGAGACATTGACTGCTATGTGACACGTATGGAGACATTTACCACTGTGTGATATGTATGGAGACATTTGACACCATGTGATATGCGTGTAGACATTGACCCTCATGTGACATACATGGAGACATTTACCACTGTGTGATATGTACGGAGACATTTTGCACCATGTGATATGCATGGATACGTTGACCGCCATGTAACATGCATGGTGACATTGACCACCATATGATATGCATGGAGACATTTGATACCATTTGATATGCATGGAGATATTGACTACCATGTGACATGCATGGAGACATTGACCGCCATGTGACATGTATGGAGAAATTGACCGCCATGTGTCATGTATGGAGACATTTACCGCTGTGTGATATGTATGGAGACATTTACCACCATGTGATATGTGTGGAGACATTTACGCCTGTGTGATATGTATGGAGACATTTGAAATCATGTGATATGCGTGGAGACATTGACCGTCATATGACATGCATGGAGACATTTACCACTGTGTGATATGTATGCAGACATTGACCGTCATATGGTATGCATGGAGACATTGACCGCCATGTGACATGCATGGAGACATCGACTGCCATGAGACATGCATGGAGACATTCACCACCATGTGATATGTGTGGAGACATTTACCACTGTGTGATATGCGTGGAGACATTGAACACAACTTGAAGAAAACAAGACACTGTCATACGCAACTTGAAGAAAACAAGACACTGTCACACACAACTTGAAGAAAACAAGACATTATCACACACACAACTTGAAGAAAACAAGACATTGTCATACACAACGGTTCAATGCAGGCTATCTACGAGCCAACAACTATGTGATGTTAGGGTTGGCAAACAGCACTGTCTCGATGCAGGCTATCTAGGGTTATACAACCGACAACAGGTTGGATTACACCTCTTTCCATACCACCACCACGGAACACGGGCGGTCGTCATGTGATATGCGTGGAGACATTGACCACTGTGTGATATGTATGGAGACATTTACCACTGTCTCAATGCAGTACTGTCTCAATGCAGGCTATCGAGGGTTATACAACCGACAACAGGTTGGGGTTACACCTTTTTTCCGTACCGCCACTGACGGCGCCGACACGGAGCACGCGCGTGGTGGTGGACTTTGGCTTGTGCGCTCCCACTCGTCTTTTCTTTTTGACACTGGTCAGCCGCTGTTGGTGGACTTTGACTTTTGCTTTGCGACGATACGATCGCCAGACGCTGTTGGTGGACTTTGACTTGTGCGCTCCCACTCGTCTTGTCTTTTTCATACTGGTCAGTCACTGTTGGTGGACTTTGACTTGTGCCCTTCCACTCGTCATGTCTTTTTCACACTGGTCAGTCGCTGTTGGTGGACTTTGACTTGTGCGCTTCCACTCGTCTTGTCTTTTTTTTTTGACACTGGTCAGTCGTTGTTGGTGGACTTTGGTTTGTGCGCTCCCACTCGTGTTGCCTTTTTTCACATTTGTCAGTCGCTGTTGGTGGACTTTGGCTTGTGCGCTTCCACTCGTCTTGTATTTTTTGACATTGGTCAGTCGCTGTTGGTGGACTTTGACTTGTGCGCTCCCACTCGTCTTGTCTGTTTTGACATTGGTCAGTCGCTGTTGGCGGACTTTTGCTTGTGCGTTCCCTCTCGTCTGGTCTTTTTTGACATTGGTCAGTCGTTGTTGGTGGACTTTGACTTGCGCGCTCCCACTCGTCTTGTCTTTTTGACACTGATCAGCCGCTGTTGGTGGACTTTGACTTTTGCTTTGCGATGATACGACCCCCAGACGCTGTTGGTGGACTTTGACTTGTGCGCTCCCACTCGTCTTGTCTTTTTTGACATTGGTCAATCGCTGTTGGTGGACTTTGGCTTGTGCGCTGCCACTCGTCTTATCTTTTTTGACATTGATCAGTCGCTGTTGGTGGACTTTGGCTTGTGCGCTCCCACTCGTCTTGTCTTTTTTGACACTGGTCAGTCGCTGTTGGTGGACTTTCGCTTGTGCGCGCCCACTCGTCTTGTCTTTTTCAAACTGGTAAGTCGCTGTTGGTGGACTTTGACTTGTGCGCTTCCACTCGTCTAGTCTTTTTTGACACTGGTCAGTCGCTGTTGGTGGACTTTGGCTTGTGCGCTCCCACTCGTCTTGTCTTTTTTGACATTGGTCAGGCGCTGTTGGCGGATTTTGACTTGTGCGCTCCCTCTCGTCTTGTCTTTTTTTTTTGGACAATGGTTACACCATTTTGCAGGCTATCTAGGGTTATACAACCGACAACAGGTTGGGGTTACACATTTTTGCAGGTAATCTAGGGTTATACAACCGACAACAGGTTGGGGTTAGGCTTTTTCCGTACCGCTGCCGCCACTGCCGCCGCCAAGGCGACGGCAGTGGCGGCGCCGCCACGGAGCACGCGCGATGTCAAAAAAGACTAGACGAGTGGAAGCGCACAAGTCAAAGTCCACCAACAGCGACTTACCAGTTTGAAAAAGACAAGACGAGTGGGCGCGCACAAGCGAAAGTCCACCAACAGCGACTGACCAGTGTCAAAAAAGACAAGACGAGTGGGAGCGCACAAGTCAAAGTCCACCAACAGCGTCTGGGGGTCGTATCATCGCAAAGCAAAAGTCAAAGTCCACCAACAGCGGCTGATCAGTGTCAAAAAGACAAGACGAGTGGGAGCGCGCAAGTCAAAGTCCACCAACAACGACTGACCAATGTCAAAAAAGACAAGACGAGAGGGAACGCACAAGCAAAAGTCCGCCAACAGCGACTGACCAATGTCAAAACAGACAAGACGAGTGGGAGCGCACAAGTCAAAGTCCACCAACAGCGACTGACCAATGTCAAAAAATACAAGACGAGTGGAAGCGCACAAGCCAAAGTCCACCAACAGCGACTGACAAATGTGAAAAAAGACAACACGAGTGGGAGCGCACAAACCAAAGTCCACCAACAACGACTGACCAGTGTCAAAAAAAAAAGACAAGACGAGTGGAAGCGCACAAGTCAAAGTCCACCAACAGCGACTGACCAGTGTGAAAAAGACATGACGAGTGGAAGGACACAAGTCAAAGTCCACCAACAGTGACTGACCAGTATGAAAAAGACAAGACGAGTGGGAGCGCACAAGTCAAAGTCCACCAACAGCGTCTGGCGATCGTATCGTCGCAAAGCAAAAGTCAAAGTCCACCAACAGCGGCTGACCAGTGTCAAAAAGAAAAGACGAGTGGGAGCGCACAAGCCAAAGTCCACCACCACGCGCGTGCTCCGTGTCGGCGCCGTCAGTGGCGGTACGGAAAAAAGGTGTAACCCCAACCTGTTGTCGGTTGTATAACCCTCGATAGCCTGCATTGAGACAGTACTGCATTGAGACAGTGGTAAATGTCTCCATACATATCACACAGTGGTCAATGTCTCCACGCATATCACATGATGACCGCCCGTGTTCCGTGGTGGTGGCGGTGGTATGGAAAGAGGTGTAATCCAACCTGTTGTCGGTTGTATAACCCTAGATAGCCTGCATCGAGACAGTGCTGTTTGCCAACCCTAACATCACATAGTTGTTGGCTCGTAGATAGCCTGCATTGAACCGTTGTGTATGACAATGTCTTGTTTTCTTCAAGTTGTGTGTGACAGTGTCTTGTTTTCTTCAAGTTGCGTATGACAGTGTCTTGTTTTCTTCAAGTTGTGTTCAATGTCTCCACGCATATCACACAGTGGTAAATGTCTCCACACATATCACATGGTGGTGAATGTCTCCATGCATGTCTCATGGCAGTCGATGTCTCCATGCATGTCACATGGCGGTCAATGTCTCCATGCATACCATATGACGGTCAATGTCTGCATACATATCACACAGTGGTAAATGTCTCCATGCATGTCACATGACGGTCAATGTCTCCACGCATATCACATGATTTCAAATGTCTCCATACATATCACACAGGCGTAAATGTCTCCACACATATCACATGGTGGTAAATGTCTCCATACATATCACACAGCGGTAAATGTCTCCATACATGACACATGGCGGTCAATTTCTCCATACATGTCACATGGCGGTCAATGTCTCCATGCATGTCACATGGTAGTCAATATCTCCATGCATATCAAATGGTATCAAATGTCTCCATGCATATCATATGGTGGTCAATGTCACCATGCATGTTACATGGCGGTCAATGTATCCATGCATATCACATGGTGTAAAATGTCTCCGTACATATCACACAGTGGTAAATGTCTCCATGCATATCACACAGTGGTAAATGTCTACACGCATGTCACATGAGGGTCAATGTCTACACGCATATCACATGGTGTCAAATGTCTCCATACATATCACACAGGGTTAAATGTCTCCACACATATCACATGGTGGTAAACGTCTCCATACATATCACACAGTGGTAAATGTCTCCATACCTGTCACATAGCAGTCAATGTCTCCATGCATGTCACATTGTGGTCAATGTCTCCACGCATATCACACAGTGGTAAATGTCTCCATGCATGTCACACTTCACTTTCCCATAACCCGTAAGGATCGTTGGGGCACCATTGATGATTTTCTAACCAGCTCTCTCCACGTTTCCCTGTTCTCGACAGCCCTCTGGGAGTCAGCGAACTCCATTCCTGTCCACTCTTTGATGTTGTCTTCCAACCTCTTCTTCTGTCTACCTCTTCGTCTCCCCCCTCTTACGGTACCTTGCAAGATAGTCTTTGCAAGGCCAGATGATCGTGATACATGACCGTACCACTTCAATTTACGCTTCTTAACTGTTGTAAGAAGGTCATCATATGGTCCGATGGCTTCTTTGATCTTGTTGCGGACAGCTTCGTTAGTAACATGGTCTTTGTATGATATGCGCAAGATCTTCCAAAAGCATCTCATTTCCATGGCTTGTATCCTCTTCTGTAGATCTGCTGAGAGGGTCCATGTTTCACAAGCGTACAGAAAGATGGACATGACAAGGGAGCGCATCAGCCTTATCTTCGAACTGACCGTGATGTTTCTGTCGTTCCATAAGGGTTTCAACCTTGTTAGTGCTGCTGTTGTCTGTGCAATCCTGGCAAGTATCTCCGGTTTGGAACCCTCATCTGTGATAATTGATCCCAAGTACCTGAAGCTTGTTACTGTCTGAAGTCTCTGTCCATTAACTTTGACCTCTGTGCTGATGCCTTGTGTGTTGTTCGTCATCAGTTTGGTCTTTTCGGCACTGATCTCCATGCCGTATGATGTAGATGTTTTTTCAAGGCGCTCCACTAAATTGACTAGTTCTTGTTCATCTCCTGCTAAGCCGTCGATGTCGTCAGCAAAACGAAGGTTGGTGATTGTCCTGCCTCCAATGCTGACAGTGCCTTGATGGTTTTCTAAAGCATCAGTCATGATCCTTTCCAGAAAAATGTTGAAGAGCGTTGGTGATAGTAGGCATCCTTGTCGAACTCCGACTGTTGTTCGAAACCAGTCTCCTATGCTGCTGTTGAAGGTTACTGCACTGGTGGCATTGTCATATAGGTGTTCAATGGTTCGGACAAGCTTGGAGCCAATGTTGTACTTCCTCATGGTTGCCCATAGGGCCGCATGCCATACCTTATCAAAGGCCTTCTTGAAATCTATAAAGACATGATACAGGCTTTGCTGATGTTGAAGGTGTTTCTCGCAAAGGATTCTAAGGTTGAAGATCTGTTCACTGGTGCTCCGTCCTGCTCGAAAACCCGCTTGTTCTTCAGCGATAATCTCTTCTGCCTGGGGTTTGAGTCTGTTGAGTAGTATCTTCAACATGACTTTGCTCGGGTGGCTGATGAGGCTGATTGTTCTGTAATTTTGGCACATCTGTAGGTTGCCTTTCTTGGGAAGTGTTATGATCAGTGACTGAGTCCATGGGGTGGGCCATTCTCCTGTCTGCCAGATCTTGTTGCAGATTGTTGTAAGTGTGGTAATCAAGGCTTCTCCCCCAGCTTGAACCAGTTCTGCTGGTATGTTATCAATTCCAGCTGACTTTCCTTTTTTCAGAGACTTTACTGCAGCCTCCACTTCCTCACGAAGAATGGGGTAGTCGTCCTCTTCAGTAGTCTGTGTACAATTTAGTACTACTGGGTCTCCGTTGGTGTTGTGGCTGTACAATTCTTAGCAGTATTCTGTCCATCGATTGAGGATCTGCTGTTCTTCTGTCAGGCATTTCCCTGATTTGTCTTGGATAGTGGTAGTTATCCCTTTCTTCACTGATGTCAGGTCTTTCACTATTTGATAAGCCTTCTTGCTGTTGTTCTTGCTCAAGCTGTCTTCAATTTCACAGCATTGTTCTGCTATCCAGTTATCTTTTGCTCTTCTCATATCTTGTTTAATCTTCTTGTTGACTTCTCTGTATTTTGCTGCACCTTCAGGATCACATTTTATCCTTTTTAATTCCCTTCTTTTGTCACAAAGATATAGGATGTCTGTTGTGACCCATGGTTTCTTTGTCCGACGGTGTTTTCCAAGGATCTCGTGGGCTGTGTCGGTCACTATTTTGTTGAAGGTGTTGGTCAGCAAGTTCACGTCGGTATATTTGTCATCCAGTATGATAAGTGGTGCAAATTTCCCACCTATCATTGCTTTGAATGCTTCTGCTACATCAGGATCCTTAAGTTTCTCGATGTCAAATTTGATTCTTGTTGGCTTTGGTTTGCTGATCCTCTTCAGGCGAATGTGGAAGGATGTCATCAGCAAGTCGTGATCACTTCCGATATCTGCTCCTGGAAAGCTTCGTGTCCTGGCAATGTTCACTCCTGTGTGAAAGCGCCGTTTCACCAAGATGTAGTCGATCTGATTGTGATGTTTTCCATCTGGGCTGTGCCAGGTCCATCTTCTAGATGTTTTGTGTGGGCCAAATGTGTTAGCCAGCATCAGCTCATTGTACATTGCAAATTCGAGGAGCCTGTGACCTCTCTCATTTGTTTCCGTGTTGCAGAAAGGTCCGCAAGAGTCTTGCCAGTTGTTCTGCGCATCCTTTCCCACTTTTGCATTCCAGTCTCCTAGTACAATAAGATTGTCTTTCTTTGGCGTTTCCTCTATGACTTCTTGCAGCTGGCCATAGAAATCTTCCACCTCACTGTCGTCATAATCAGACGTTGTCACATGGTGTCAAATGTCTCCATACATATCACACAACGGTAAATGTCCCCATGCATGTCACATGGTGGTCAATGTCTCCATGCACGTTACATGGCATTCAATGTCTCCATGCATGTCATATGGCAGTCAATGTCTCCATGCATACCACATGGCGGTCAATGTCTCCATGCATGTCAAATGGTATCAAATGTCTCCATGCATATCATATGGTGGTCAATGTCACCATGCATGTTACATGGCGGTCAATGTATCCATGCATATCACATGGTGTAAAATGTCTCCGTACATATCACACAGTGGTAAATGTCTCCATGCATGTCACATGAGGGTCAATGTCTACACGCATATCACATGGTGTCAAATGTCTCCATACATATCACACAGGGTTAAATGTCTCCACACATATCACATGGTGGTAAACGTCTCCATACATATCACACAGTGGTAAATGTCTCCATACGTGTCAAATAGCAGTCAATGTCTCCATGCATGTCACATTGTGGTCAATGTCTCCACGCATATCACACAGTGGTAAATGTCTCCATGCATGTCACATGGTGTCAAATGTCTCCATATATATCACACAACGGTAAATGTCCCCATGGATGTTACATGGTGGTCAATGTCCCCATGCACGTTACATGGCATTCAATGTCTCCATGCATGTCATATGGTAGTCAATGTCTCCATGCATACCACATGGTGTCAAATGTCTCCATACATGTTACATAGCGGTCAATGTCTCCATGCACGTCAAATGGCAGTCAATGTCTCCATGCATATCATATGGCAGTCAATGTCTCCATGCATACCACATGGTGTCAAATGTCTCCATACATGTCACATGGCGGTCAATGTCTCTATACATATCACACAACGGTGAATGTCTCCATGCATGTCACATGGTGGTCAATGTCTCCATGCATGTCACATGGTAGTCAATGTCTCCATGCATACCACATGGTGTCAAATGTCTCCATACATATCACACAGAGGTAAATGTCTCCACACATATCACATGGTGGTGAACGTCTCCATACATATCACACAGCGGTAAATGTTCGAACGTTCCAGAAAGCGACGGTGTTTGTTTTGTTTTGTTTTGTTGACCTTGACCTTGACCTTTTGACCTCGCGGTGTTCTTGCAGACTCGTGGTGAAATAGACGGTACGTAGATGTCGACGCGAAACGAAATACGTCGAAAGGTTCTCGATATAATGCAACGATGCGATATGCGTCGTATAGCTTACATGCACGGCTACGTTTATCCCGCTGCATGCACGAACTTTCGTCCGCTAGGTTTCAGTCTGCTAGCAGGGTGAAAATGCGGGATGGTGTTTCTTTTCGTGAGCGTGGAAAATTCCATGACGTCGTTCGAACGTTCCAGAAAAGAAGAAAAAAACCACATGAAACCGGTTCGAACCGGTTCTGTACCCAGACACGTCTCGAAAAGCGCGACATAATCGACAGTATTAAACCGAAGACGATAGAATTAGGGAGACTAACCCTAACCCTAACTGGTAATCGTATCAGTACAAAAGGTCGGTAACCTTTGACCTTTCATTAGATCTTTGACCTTTCATTAGGGTTACTAACCCTACAGGGTTCGTATTAGGGTTCGCTACAGACGATAGAATTAGGGTTACTAACCCTAACCCCACCCCCTGGCGACAACATTACCGCAAAACAGTGCCTCAGGGGTGATAATAGGGGATTACATCGTGGGGCCCCCTGGCGGCGGTTTCACTACAAAAAAGGTGTAATTTATGCAAATTTATGTAAATTTATGCAAATGAGCTGTGACGTCATAGGTCACGTGACGGCTCTCGACCAATCAGAACAGTCGAAACTAAGTCACAAACCGTCGATACAATTGATAGGTAGCGCCCTCTGGTGAGGGTTTCACCACAAAAGGCTCTCGACCAATCAGAACAGTCGAAACTAGGTCACAAACCGTCGACACAATTGACCGGTAGCGTCCCCTGGTGACGGTTTCACCACAAAAGGGTGTAATATATGCTAATATATGCAAATATAGGCGTGATAGGTCACGTGACGGCTCTCGACCAATCAGAATGAGTCCCTGTGGCGCCCCTGGTGACAGTATGACAGCAAAGGAGTGCGATTTTTTGTAATGTATGCTAATTTATGCAAATAGCTGTGATGTCATAGGTCACGTGACTGCTCTCGACCAATGAGAATGAACCCCTATGGTGCCCCCTGGTGGTGAAACTGCTCTCGACCAATCAGAAAGAGCCCCAAATTTACTCATTTGAGCGATAATAGGGGATTATACGGTGGCGCCCCTAGCGGCAATAAGCGCACGACCAATCAGATCGCTCCATTTCAAATTTCAACCAATCAGAATGAGCCCCAAATCTGCTTATTTTTGATGTTTCAAATGCCCCCATATACTACTGACCGCGCCAGAGAATGGTAGTCACCGTCATATGTAAGCACTCCTGCAGCGGTACTGTGACTTTATGAACTATTTATTTCGTATTATATATCCGTAGAGATCAAACTCAGGAGGGCGGGTTACACATTTGTAAGGGAGCAGTTTGGTAGCTAACACATGATATAGAGTTTAGTTGTTGAGGTCAGACCACAGTGCAAAATTGCATTGATGGATATGATAACGTTTTGTCAGATTATAAGAAAACGTGACCACTAAAAATTCTGAAAATTGTTCACATCAATTAACTGCCATCATTTCATTGACATGCTGACCAAGTTTTGTCAAACTCACATACCTCCAACACTTTTAAAACACACCAACATGCCCGTCAATATTTACAAAAATAGCCGTGTATTCATGTGCCCATGAAGCCCATAGCCGACAAATTTCCATAAATCCTTCCGCCTGCTAAACTCTTACAAAATGCACTATTTCACAGTTAATAGCTTCTACAAATCCTGTGAATATGCCTACTGAATTGCACTTATGTTACATCATATGAATTGTGTAATTTCACAATAATCTCAATTTAATACCCCGTACATTCGCGCGAAACAATAAACAGGAAGGTCAACTGTTGATTCCCCCCGAGCGTGTATTGATAGACTACCTAATCTTGTTGATGATGCCATTACTTGCCACCATATGGCAGCACCCTGGATAATCCAATGCATTCTATAGAGAATATAGTTAATTAGTTATTACTGTTATAACTATTTCTCTTATGGTTAATTGCATTTACTGTGTAGGTTGCTGGTCATATTACTGATAATTAAGTTGTTTAAATATAAACTGTTCAGAAAGAGACAGGGGTCACGTGTGGTTAGGGGAGGGGAACTGTCGTAGTGAGCCAGGCATGATCCCACAGTGAACAAGACAACAGCCCTGTTTTGGTCTCCAAATACTATGTTATACCTTAGAAGACGAATCCTTTTAATTTATAATTATACCATAGTGTATATTGGAGAATTGTCCATCTTTCTATGTAAACGTATTTACATGTTCAGTTATAATTATTTAATAGTGACTTTGATTACTGATGTAGAGCAAATTAACTGTCTGGCCCTTAGGGAGGAATGTCCCACCAGCTGTCTGTTAACAGCTAAAACTTAATGACATTTTGAAAGCTTGTAGTCAGTAGCTGGTAGAACACTTTAGAAAGTTAAGTTTAATCATGTTTAGTGCTGATATACAGTTAATGTATTATGATAATTAATATACACTCTACAGGGACTGTGCATGTAAAATTATTATATAACATTCTGTGCAGTTAAGACAGGACCAGACTGGAGCATTCTCCTTCTCTTTGATGCTGTCTTGATTAACCACCATGTGGCATGGTGTGGCTGGGTAGGGTGTATGAAATACTCGCAAGGGACAAGCTCTTGAGCACAAGCTCTAACACTACAACGGCATTTAACCCCTAATTCCAACCCTACAACGCCATCTAACCCCTAACTCTAACACTACAACGCCAATCTACCCCTAACATACGGATGTTTACCTTCGTGTTTATTAGCAATGTTACTAGGATCTATTCGTTTTATAAAGCGGGTTAAAGAGAGTGTCATCATTGTGACGGGTTAAAGAGAGTGTCATCATTGTGACGGGTTAAAGAGAGTGTCATCATTGTGAAGTGTTAAAGAGAGTGTCATCATTGTGACAGGTTAAAGAAAGAGTTATCATTGTGACGGGATAAAGAAAGTTTCATCGTTGTGGCGGGTTAAAGGGAGTGTCATCATTTTGACGGGTTAAAGAGAGTGTCATCATTGCGACGTGTTAAAGAGAGTGTCATCATTGTGAAGTGTTAAAGAGAGTGTCATCATTGTGACAGGTTAAAGAAAGAGTTATTATTGTGACGGGATAAAGAAAGTGTCATTGTTGTGGCGGGTTAAAGGGAGTGTCATCATTGCAACGGGTTAAATATAGTGTCATCATTGCGACGGGTTAAAGAGAGTGTCATCATTATGACGGGTTAAAGAGAGTGTCATCATTTGATTGCAGCTATATAGTTAGGGATTGGTTGCTTTTGTAAAGTTAGGGATATACTGCTGGTATGGAATTAGGGATTGATTGCCGTTATAGATTTAAGGATTGATTACAGTTATAGAGTTAGGGATTGCTTGAAGTTATATATTTTGGGGTTGATTGCCTATATAGAGTTAAGGATTGATTGTCGTTATTCAGATATGGTTGATTGCTGTAATAGAGTAAGGGTTGGGGGATGACTGCCGTTATAAAGTTAGGGTTGACTGCCTTTATATGTTTAGGGTTTGATTGCCTTTATATGTTTAGGGTTTGATTGCCGTTATACATTTAACGTTAGGGGTAGATTGCCATTATAAGGTTAGGGGTAGGTGTTAATTGCTATTGTATGGTTAGAGTTAGCGGTTGATTTGCGTTGCATAGCAATCATATATCAGTATGCAGTTGTGTAAATGTCATTAATTTAAAGTGCAACATAAAATATATCGCTTCACAACTGACAAATATTTTTATTTAATATATTTAATAAACTTAACTACTAAGATTATAATGTATTTTATTTATAATTACTTATATTGTAACAATCTACGACAACTTGTGCCTTTTGTGAACGAAAGAATATGTTGAAGGTAAGATGGATTTCTAACAAAGCGGAACTGCATTATGTTGATTTTGTTTATAACACAGACTTTCACTATTCCTTTGTGCATGTACAGAATTTTTATACGAAAAAGTAAGATGTCCCAGGTGTCGCCCTCCCCCAGGTGTTGCCCTCCCCACCAGGTGTCGTCCTCCCCCATGTGTCGCCCTCCCCACCAGGTGTCGTCCTCCCCAGGTGTCGCCCTCCCCCCAGGTGTCGCCCTCCCGTCCAGGTGTCGCCCTCACCGCTAGGTGTCACCCTTCCAACCAGGGGTCGCCCTCACCTCTAGGTGTCGCACTCCTCTCCAGGTGTCGCTATCCCCTCCATGTGTCGCCCTCCCCGCCAGGTGTCGCTCTCCCCTCTAGGTGTCGCCCTCTCCTCCAGGTATAGCCCTCCCCGACAAGTGTCGCCCTCCCCGCCACGTGTCTTCCTCCCCACCAGCCGTATTACCTCGCCGTCGAGTTATCCGATGTAGAAGCCGGGCCCAGGCGGGAAGACGGCCAGGGCGGTGGCGAGATCGAGGGGGGAGATGGAACTCTCGCTGCTGTTCCACCCGACCACGATGTCGATGTCAGACGGCGTCATCGCGCGCACTACGTAGCCATCTTCGAAGGTGCGGTACACAGTTGCCGGCTCGCCCTTGTTCCGGTTGATGTCTGACACTGGCGACGCGTCGACTCCTGTATATGGAAGGCAGTGACACTACAGGGATGTTTAGGGAGAACATGCATGCATACACATAGCATGCATGCACATCGTGCGTGCGTTTGGTGCGCGCGTGTGTGTGTGTGTGTGCGTGCGTGCGTGCGTGCGTGCGTGCGAGCGTGCGTGCGAGCATTCGTACGTACGTGTGTGTTTGTGCATATGTGTAAACCATGTTTTCGAACGTAGTGCCTAGTACATAGCTTGTACTACTGGTATACAGTGAAGTAAAAAAATGTATTTCAATAACAGTAAAGGCAGAAAAGTTAAGTTGTAGATCCCTACTTGACATAGCCGGCTTAAACATAGCAACATGACCAGATTGAAACGCATAAATACGAAGAAATACAAATATTATATTAAAAAGCATGATTTCATACACGTTCACAACCATAAACTTGTTTAACTGTTGCAGGCAGTGTACATTTTAATTAAGGATCATTAAGGATTTTTAACTTAGCATTTTTCGTGAATAGGCCTACCATACTCTATATATATAGTTTATAGTTTATATGACTATTCTGGTCGGGGGTGAATCATATATAAGAATTTAGCTTTTGATCACCCTCAACACACTAATACCTTAATTACTCATGTTGAACATAGTGTTGTATTCTACTGTTATTGTTATGTAATTTAGACTGTTTGATAGATTGATGGTGCCTCGTTCAACAGCGATCATTTGAACTATTACGGTTTGAGTTCGACACGAGTGTCACTTCACAACTTGAGCACAGTGAGTCAAAGGGTAACCGAGGCCGCGGTCTCAGGGTAGGAAGGGCAAGATCGAATGACCTTAGTATATGGTTTCTCCGCACGCACACAATGAAAGTAAAGCTGCTATAATGTTTTATCGCCACAGAAAACAATCTATAAATGAAAAGGGTTGAAACCCACACCCCGTCTCTATGAACGTACCTTCGTCCGCCATGTTGTCGTGTTGAAATGGTGCGTCGCTGACAGAAGGGTCGACCTGTGTTGGCGCTGTGCCACTCGACCCCATTCGTCAATCAACTGAAGTAAGTCACACAAACACACACGTGAGTAGGACAGAAAGAAACCAAACATGTGAATATGCCTGCTCAAATGCACTTATGTCACATCATATGAATTGTTTAAATTCACATATCGCTATTTAATACGCCCTACATTCGTGTGAAACAATAAACAGGAAGGTCAACAGTGGTCTTACCCCAAATAGGGCATTTTTTGTTTGAGAAAGTGTCAAATGTTATACCAAGTTGCGGCACAATGTATATGTAGACACATTATGGAACACTCCTGCTTGTCACGTCATTATTATTTGTTTCACAGCCAAATCAAAACAGTGATCTGCCCATAATAATAGCTGAAAACCAGTCACATAATTTAATTATAGGCCAATTTTGACACTGGATAAATCATAGACCATGTCCACTAGATTTCTAGAGCATTGCGAAACAATAAAACCTACTTACTGTTTCTTTAAATATACCAACTACTTATTTTCAAATTAATATTTATATAATTTCTTGATTTTTAACCAAATATGGCGCAACTTTGTCCGAAAAGTTACAATTTGTCACATTTAACAGGATTTTGAGTGAATTCAAGTGTGTCAGACTTTGGTAAGTGTTATTGTTTATGTGACTGCTTTGTTGCTTCTACTTGATAGGGTACATGGCGTACTGCTTGATTTGGATAAGCCACCATACGCTTCAAGTGGCTGTGACACAACCAACATACAACTATTCTGTCCAAATTGGTTACATAATATTACCAATGCAATGGGTCACATAATAAATATCACCAATGACTATTCTGTTGCAAAATAGCTACCTGCTCCCTCACAAACTGGTGCCATATCCCCTAATTTTGAGCAAATTTCCATTTTGGCATCCGTCAAGTCATTGTTGTTTGTTTGACAGCCAAGTCTAAACAATGCCTTGCACGTAATAGTCATTTAATTTAATTTAATTATAGGTCGATTTTGACACTTGATAAATCATAGATCGTGTTTTCTAGATTTACAGAGCATTGCGAACCAATGACGCCTGCTTACTGTTTCTTTAAATATACTGATGAGTTTATTTCCAAATTAGTACTCATATAATTACTTGATTTTTAACCAAACATGGCATGAATTTGTAAGAAAATTCACAATTGTTCACACTTAACAAGATTTCGGGTAAATTCCATTGTGTCAGGTTAGTCAAATGTTATTGTTTATGTGACACTTCTAGTTGATTAGGTACAAGGCGAACGGCTTGATGTCGATAAGATAAAGGGGTATCACATGACCAGATGCCCGTCGCCGCCAGATTTAAAAATGCTGATCTACGCAGTGCATCCAGTGGCTGTTACCCAACCAAAATACATATTATTCTGGCCAAATGTATTACATAATGTTGCCAATACACCTGGCCACAAAAATATCACCAATGACTGTTTTATTACAAAATGGCTACCTGCTGGTGTCATACCCCCTAATTGTAACCAAATTTCTATTTTGGCCCCGACCTGTACCATGCTGTTCGTGATTGCTACCGCTGTCTGCCTTTTCCAAGCAAACTTTTCATTTTTCCTATCAACCTGTGCCTATGGGAATGGTTATATCTTCTGTAAACCTCTCTACCCATACTGTCTACGGTCATGTTTCAATAAAATCAAGTCTCGATAATGTAGAAAACATTTGTAGAAATGTAATGTAGAAAAGATTTGAGAGAGGGAGATGAAGAGAAAAAGGGAGAGTGAGGGGGAGACAGGAGGAGGGAGAAAGAGAGAGAGAGAGGGAGACAAGGGGGAGAGGGGGCGAGAGAGGGAGATGGAGAGAGAGAGAGAAAGAGAGAGAGAAGAGAGCTAGAGAGAGAGAGGGAGAGATAGATATAGGAGAGAGACAGAGAGGGGGAGAAAGACTGAGAGGGAGGAATAGGGAGAGGGAGAGAGGGGAGAGAGGGAGGAAGGGAGAGAGAGAGGAAGGGAGGGAGAGAGGTGGAGAGAGAGAGGGATATGGAAAGAGAGAGGGAGATGGAGAGAGAGAGAGAGAGAGAGAGAAGAGAGCTAGAGAGAGAGAGAGGGAGAGATAGATATAGGAGAGAGACAGAGAGGGCGAGAGAGACTGAGAGGGAGGAATAGGGAGAGGGAGGGAGGGGAGAGAGGGAGGAAGGGAGAGAGAGAGGAAGGTAGGGAGAGAGGTGGAGAGAGAGAGAGAGAGAGAGGGATATGGAAAGAGAGAGGGAGATGGAGAGAGAGAGAGAGAGAGAGAGAGGAGAGAGATAGACAGAGAGGGAGAGATAACGATATATATATATATATATATATATATATATATATATATATATATATATATCGAGAGAGAGAGAGAGAGTTAGAGAGGGGAATAAGGAGAAAGAGAGAGTAATAGGGAGGGAGAGAGAGGGGTGAGACAGGGAGAGAGGGGGGAGATGGGGAGAGAGAAGAGAGAGAGAGAAGTGAAGGGATGGAGACAGAGAGAGAGGTAAAAAGAGGGATGGGGAGAGAGGGGAAGGGAGAGAGAGGGGGAGAGAGGGAGTGAGAGAGGGAGGCAGGGAGAGAGGTGGAGAGAGAGAGAGGGATATGGAAAGAGAGAGGGAGATGGAGAGAGAGAGAGAGAGGAGAGAGATAGACAGAGAGGGAGAGATAACGATATATATATATATATATATATATATATATATATCGAGAGAGAGAGAGAGAGAGAGAGAGAGCGTTAGAGAGGGGAATAAGGAGAAAGAGAGAGTAATAGGGAGGGAGAGAGAGGGGTGAGACAGGGAGAGAGGGGGGAGATGGGGAGAGAGAAGAGAGAGAGAGAAGTGAAGGGATGGAGAGAGAGGTAAAAAGAGGGATGGGGAGAGAGGGGAAGGGAGAGAGAGGGGGAGAGAGGGAGTGAGAGAGGGAGGCAGGGTGATAGAGATATAGGGACAGAGAGAGGGAGCGGGAATGGGAAGGAGATAATTGTACATTTCCCCTCTCTGTAATGATCCCGGGGAGTATATCAAGAATTTCTATACCCTTCCTGCTTTCTGGGTTAAATCGATTGTGGAATTCGACAAAACTGGATTGCCAGATTGTGCAGGTAGTGCTCCCGTGGTGATGTGCTGGGAGCATTGGCTCTTTGCTTCTACCGGGACGATCGGGGTGTCCTTGGGGCTGAGATGGATGTACCAAAAAGTGTAACTAAACATGTAACATCTTTATACCGTACACTGTACTCCTCTTCTATCTCCCGTCTCATCGTTACCATTCGTTCCCTGGTTTGGTCGACCATACTGTACGCTTGATACCTGAGTCCCTCTTTTGAAGCTAGGAGGCATTCTCCAAAACATTCTTGGTGATGATGAATGCGATGATGGCATGTGACGAAGTGAGACTGGTTAGCAGCCCTTGCGCCTTCGTCATGGTCTCCTCATCCCAACTGCCAGTCCATGCAACCTCCTCGTAGATGTCATGATATTCAGACGGATTCAGTACGGCTTCCAGACATTCACACAACAACTCATATATGTCATAAAACGTGTCGTAGCATGTGTGACGTTTCTCTTATCTGGTCTTGCACATTCCGACAGTTTCTTTTTCCTCATATCTGGTGCCATATATGTTAGGATTCGTGAGGACTTGGCTGCTGCAGTGTATATACAAAGTTCGTGAGTATAACTGCTTTATACTCGCCTACACGCCAACCTTATCCGAGGACGTACACTGCGCACCGTCGTAGCTCTGACCCCTGGCTTTACTGATGTCGATGTTATGATCTTTCATACACTCTATAACAGCATAAGCTATAGCTTCCCCTGTTGCCTTCTCAAGGTATATAACATAAAAAAAGAACTCTTTGACTTTACAGCTAGCCGGCATCATCAAGCACATAATCTCCTGGTTACCATGTGGATATGTGACCTCATCTGCTGTGATGGAAAACTAGGCATTTTCTTCTTCAAAACTTCGTGTATTTTCCTTTCTAATGTATTCGGCTATTACATCAATCATTTCATTGTGGATGATTCTTGATGTATACTACGCATACTTCCTTCCGGTCTCAAGATTTTCTCGGAGTGTGTCGTCGCGTTTGGCATTCATCTCCAGAATTGCCCAGAAGTTGTTGGACGTTTTTGAAAATAGCTAAGCCTACTATAATGTCAATAAAATACATCAGTCCTCTTGGTTTTGTGAATCGAATGGTGTGCTTTATACAGAGTAGTCTTAAATGCAACAACAGTTTGGATAGACTCTCTTGAAAAGTCAATCTAGCATTTCAGGGTATTTTTTTCATATATGTCTAAAACTTTCAATTACACCTTGTCTCAGATCAACATTGATGCCACGACTTTCTGTAATATGAAATCTAGCTACTTTAATTATATCATTTATAACCACTATCAGAAGGGGCTGGATGAGAAGCTATTACACAGAGTGTCCTTGGCAAAGGATGTGCTGAGTAATATAGAGAATGCGTGTAGCACGTTTTTTAGTCAAAGACATGTTAGTCTCTCTGTGTGCAAAGATATTCGTTTTTTATTAAACATTTCCATTACTATAGTTGTTTTAGTCAATATTGCAATAAATGGCACATTACAGATGTATTGTCTTTTCGTTTGGACATTTTCAGACAAACCGCATTTTCTTCGTTGGAACAGGCCTACCTACAGGTGTAAATAAAACAAAATCCGCTGCGTTTTGCCGAAACTCAAGATTCAAAAGTAGTTGCATTTCGTCTACTGTAAATTTATCATTTGAAATTATACTTATGTGACGAATACAAGAAAATACATAGGACTACTTTGTCACGTTTTTTTATTTTCAGCAAATCCGTATTAAAACGGGGCACGGCCGAAGGCCGTATTCCTCCCGAAAATCCGTATTATATACGGACAATTCGTACGATGTCGCCTGTCTGAATTATTTTGGGTTGATTACATTAGGCGCTAACTCGCTTAAAACCAGATTATGGGTGTCCCAAATTACACAATTTGAAGTGTTTTGAAAAAACGTCAAATGGATGGGAAGGGGATACCCCTCCCACACCCACCCACCTACCCACCCCCGTGGTGCTTCGCGCCTTGGACCCCCCTTTTTCTAAATCCTGGATCCGCCCCTACGCTGTCACAGTACCGCTGCAGGAGTTCTTACATAAGACGATGACTACCATTGTCTGGAGCAGTCGTTATTACATCTACAATTACCTGTGTTGGATGGAAATATGAGTTTGTATATCTTAAAGAAACGTCTTCCTATGCTATTTCAAAATGCTCATAAATTTTCACAACAAGAAACATTATTATTCATAAAATCATTTTATTTCCCCATGTATATGGTCATTCTCACACAAACTCTGGGTTCAACCCAGGTCGTGGCGTCGGCAATTCGAATTCCGTGGTCCGACCGCGTCTACTACGGCTCCTTCTATTACGTCGCCAAGGAACACCGTCAACGGGGCTACGGCACGAGACTCCGGGATCAGGTAAGGACATCCGCCCACCTAAAGGGGGAAGACCACTGTAGAGAATTGCATTGGTGGCCATGTTAACGTTTTGTCTGATTATAAGAAAACGTGACCATCTGAATCTGATGTTAGTTTTAATAAAGGTTTAAAATATAAAGGCTGCAATTTCTCTTTAAAATGTATTGTTTTAATTATTATTAAATAGCCTAGTGAAGTCCATCTTGTGTCCATCAGCATACAAATAGCATGCTGTTGATTCCAAACCACCTATATGATAAATATTAAATAATTATGTTCACATACAAAACATGATTTAATATACGAGTACATTAATCGTCCTTGTATTTTGTTAGTTAGCGTAAGATTAATACACAATTCCAAGATGTCACTTACTCAACTAATTAGCTAGTCATTAAGTGCTACAGCAATTACTGTGACATTCACACAATATATGTAAACACATTAGCAGGCATCCTAATGAAATGTTGTAAATGACACAGATTTAGTTCTGTGTCAAGTTGTGAGGCCACATAAGAATATGACTTGTGTACTGATGGCAAGTTGTGTATTTTAGCTACTAGTAGACCTGGGGGTTCTATCATTGGATCACTCAGAAAGGTGATCCAATGTGTAAAATCTCATAAACACCAAATCGAAATGAAACCCCAGAATTTTTAAACATAAAAAAATACATATATAATAGCCCTTAACACAGTATGTGTCTCATTGGACTAGATCTTGTTACAATGACTAGATGATATGCTAATTTCAGTTTTGGACAGTTTGTCCCGGTTTATGACAGTTTTTCCTGGTGAATACGATTAAATATTCAGCTCAATTCACCTCACTTTGCACATTTCAGTTCCAATTCAATTTCTAATGCAATCTGTTTTGATTTTTTTCAATCCAATTCACACAACTTTTCATCAATTCCAATTCAACACAGATACAACTGTATTGGTCAAATTATAAAGACATTGGTCAGATGCAAAATGTGTCATTTTGTTTTTATATATTTCATAGCCTACAGCCTGAACAGAAATATTGCATTGGTCAGATTTGAAGCCTATAACCGGTTCTGTGTTACACTG
>OY759262.1:38009301-38021801 GCA_963662155.1 Lamellibrachia columna
TGCTTAATAATTAGACACATTTTAGACGCGGATGCCTACATTTCAAAGTGGGGGAAGATATAACCATGATGGATTTAGCAGTTTATATATTTGTTAGGCTAGTCACTAGGGGGCGCTATGGCCAGTGTCACTCCCAGTTTAACAATCTTAGCAAGTTTTAGATAGTAGTCTGGGCAGTTCGCCCTGGGCCGGAGAAGACGAGACACGTTGTTACATGCAAGCCACCTTCTCCCGGCTCAGTATATAGATATTGACAATTTATCTATGGTGAGTCACTTTTATAATACTTATATAATGAGGCTTTATTTATAAATTATTAGAAGAAGTTGTGAAACTTTATTTGTTAAGTTGAATGTTTTGGAAGCCGCCACTTTACCATTCAGGTAAGGGCGTGGCGGCAATAGGTGTGCTGGACGTGGCAGTAATTTTGTTGTTATACATTGCCATTCATTTAAAGACTGTATACAACTAATTGTTAATTACTGGTATATCAAGCACTTTCTAAACGTGATAATGTATTAGAGAGGTTGTAATGCCGCATTGGTTGTTTCAATACAGTCGCTGGGAGCAGAAACTCCATTTGTGATACATTCACCTATTACTATTCTCAGCCATTGTTGCGGGTGTGTACCATTGTACTTTCAATGCTTTGTTTGGACGTTTATGAATGTATCGCTATGTTGTCATCGCCTATGTATATACTACTCAAAGTACAACCTGGAAACATGGGTTTCGAGCAAATGTAATGACACGGCTCTGTTAAAGGATTGCGTGTCCATATGTATTATATATATATATATATATATATATATATATATATATATATATATATATATATATATATATATATATATATATATATATATATATATATATATATATATATATGTATATATATATATATATATATATATATATATATATATATATATAGATTGGAGTGTATGAACCTAGTTGATTTCGTCATATATTCAAAGTCACATTGATGTAAATGAGTGTTGACGAATGATCTTTATTTGTGGCCACGTTACTTTATTATGTTGTTATATTGATAGAAGACATTGATTTTGCATTGTGATTACAACTGTTTTCTTTGCTACTTTATAATTATAATGTTACAGTAGTAGTGATGTTGGTATGCAACTCTTTGTTTCAGTTGCTATATTTCCCCTGGAAGCTTTTAATTCACCCATTAAACACTGTCAATACCCAATAGTCGTTCGACTTGGTTACAACCAGATATAATAACAGTTGGAATAAGATGCAAATACATTTTTTGTAAGCTTGCGGTGATGTGTGTAATATAATATTGACCCCATGTTTGGATGTAGTGTCAGTGTTGTACCAATTCTTCTTCAAGCTAAATGTGTTGTAGTTGTAACTGTTCCCTCCTCCTGTGTTGTTACAGTTGTAACTGTTGCCTCCTCATGTGTTGTTACAGTTGTAACTGTTCCCTCCTCCTGTGTTGTTACAGTTGTAACTGTTCCCTCCTCCTGTGTTGTTACAGTTGTAACTGTTCCCTCCTCCTGTGTTGTTACAGTTGTAACTGTTCCCTCCTCATGTGTTGTTACAGTTGTAACTGTTCCCTCCTCCTGTGTTGTTACAGTTGTAACTGTTCCCTCCTCCTGTGTTGCCTCTGGTGTCTTCCACCATCTCGGTGTGCAATAAATCGCAGCCATTGTTTCAGGGTGCATTCAACATCTCTGTTGTTTGCATCCCGAGTGCAGGCCAGGGTTCCGACACACTGCACCTGTTGAAAATGTTAACATATTTGAAATATCTACCATGTTAAAGGCAAATGCAGAGTAAAATGGTGAACAAAACTATGCATCCAACAATAGTGTATTTCTGTTCAATATGGGGTATATATCACATTTCCATAGAACAAATAAAATAAGCAAAATGCTAACAAACTAACTAAACTCCATAATTAAATACATGCTTGAGAATATTTTAAGCACATACTATAGAGTCAAATGTAGCTGTTGCTATTCACTAACATCTCAAACAGAATAACTTCTACAATTTCTCCAACCTCCACAAGCCCGCCAGGACTGGATAAAACTGTTGCAAAATTGTCAACAACATTGTTATGAACCCGCCTACGTTTTGATCAGTATGAAAAAAATTATTTCATAGATCGAAGCATCCGTAATAACTAAACACTACAGAAAAACAGATAAACATGTTTTGTTATGTTGAGTGACCACTAACGCGATCAAAGTCCCTATTATAAACTCAATTAAAATACAATAACCCGTTTATGGTACTATAATCTGTTATGAAATACAACCTTCATATGACAATCGCTATATTTTACTATAATAAAACATTACCTCAAATTGCTATCTAGAAATAACGTTTTCTCTGCTGGTAAATTTAACGGTTTAACGTACGTTATCAAAATTTGCCGCCGAATGGGTGACTAAATCGCATTTCTGACATTCTTCTCCCACGCAGTATCGCTACGTATACGTGTTAAACCCCGGTTGACGAGTCGCTCTTTGGATTACATGATTAATCGTATATTGGATGTCGTTGACACAACTATGTGGAACCGTTATCATGCAGATCGCGACGGTGGCGAGTATTTGACAACGGTACCCCAACCAATGAGCATATGCGAGATTCTTCGCTAGGTGTCGCTACGATGTTTTTGGCGCAACGTAGGCGTGACGTCGCCGCGTTGCCGTCTGCCCACTACAAATTTCCACGGTTGACCCAACGTTGACATTACGCCAACAGGCAGACCCCGACCGTGGCGAGCTCTTTACAATGTTGCCCCAACCAAGCAGTGCTAATTGGGAAACGTACCTTTTTATGACTAGGCCACGCGTTCATACCAGACCGGTTATGTGATTGACCTAGCGACCTGCAGCAAGCAAGCGGTGTAGTTTGTACTGGTACGCTATGTGTTACAGTAGGTCACAAGGCGTATATGTAAGCGGTGTATTCACCATATCTTTATTAGTATAACATTACAAAGCAACATGTCAATGACGCTAAATCTAAAAGGTAAGTGAATATATACTACTATCAAGTCACAATACTGATAATATTGCTAATTGTAAAAGTTACACAAGTAAATTGCTGATAATATTGCTAATTTTACTTTTGACATTGTCTCGAGCCTGCCTTGCTGTTTCTCACCATCTAAGCATACATTTGTATATTTTATGACACTGTCTCCAGCCTGCCTTGCTGTTTCTCACCATCTAAGCATACATTTGTATACTTTATGACACTGTCTCCAGCCTGCTTTGCTGTTTCTCACCATCTAAGCATACATTTGTATACTTTATGACACTGTCTCGAGTCTGCCTTGCTGTTTCTCACCATCTAAGCATACATTTGTATACTTTATGACACTGTCTCGAGCCTGCCTTCCTATTCCTCCATCTCAGCATATATTTATTTATTTTATGACACTGTCTCCACCCTGCCTTGCTGTTTCTCACCGTCTCAGCATACATGTATGTACTTTATGACACTGCCTCCAACCTACCTTCCAATTCCCCCCATCTCAGCCCAGTACGTAGATTTTTGAAGAGTGTGTGTGCGCCTACACGGCAGCACCAAACACATTATCGGCTTTAGTGTAATTAATGTTACGTTTTAAGGCATTATCACATGCCAGTTTTAGCAAATTGCTCTATGAAGATAAAGTGATCGTGGGGAAGATAAAATTTTCCGAAATTGCGACGGCAATCGCTCAATTTCGAACACTTTAACCAAGCTACAGGTGGCACAAACAGTAGCCGATGATTCAGCCAAGCATGACGGCTGCCCTGCAATATTCAGCGAAGGCTCTCTACCAGTTGGCCGCCTTTGTGTCAGGAAAACCAGTGTGCAGTTCATTGTGGAATCGCAGCCAACGAGAAGAGGTCAACGAGGGGGAACAATGTTACGCAGACCCATTCAAGTGGTATTGTCTGGCTTCAGGCGCGTTCTATGTGTTAAAACCCAATAGACCCCACAACGGCCGAACGGCCGTGGCCGGCCTCTCTGTGCAGTCCTGGAACGGCCGCCGACGGCCGCATACAGGACCCACTATTCACATAAATCCTGGCGAATAACTACTGAACTAAACGCTACCAAATTTTGCCACACCCTAGCGGATACATTTTGCAACAACAACAGCTCGTTACATGCATGTGTTGCCCTTTCGGAAATCTTGATTTTCATCAGTTTTGTTCACGCTATCTCTAAAATTTTTATTTCTATATTTGTCATGATAAAATATGGTGTAACCTGAAAAGTAACCGTCAGAATTTGATAATGTTTTCATTGGTGCAAAGCTAACACATATAGCTACATTTTCTTCGCTGAGTTGCATAGGGTTATAGTGTGGGATCATTGTCAAATGTCAGTCGCAACTTTCAATGTTTTAACAAATGTACTATTTTGTCTTTGCAAATTGTGATCAAATGTCAACATTTTATTAATATATCCTATTTCTATGTATACATGCATGTGGAGAAATTACTACTCTTCAAAATAAACACAACTTGTAATTGTCAATATTGAACAGTTTTTTTCTACAGATTTTTTAACACAAGGAGGTAAAATCGCTCGAAATTTGCCAGAAATCCTGGGAACATGGTGGCATGTTTTAATAGAATCCTGGGGCCTAATGGGTTAACTCCACAGTCGGAAAGGTTAGACATTGCAAAGACAATTGTGTCAATCTGAACAATATGACACATACACAGGCGCGCCACACACGCGCCCTCGGGAGCAACATACAACATGACGTTCACGTTAGCAGAAATGGGGCTAATCACAACAACCTCATTAACGTACAAACAAACAAGTGGGATCTACCAACCATCATCAATACTAACATTCGGAGTGCCTTGGCAAGCAAAATCGATGAAATCAAAGTAAGTACAACAACTACGGAATGGATGTCCTAGCACTCACTGAGACATGGTGTACCAGCAGAATACCAGACGGCTCGCTCTCGTTACCCGGTTTCAACCTCTACAAGAGGGACAGGCAAGATGGCTGTCAACATGGGGGGGGGTTGTTTGCTATGTACGAGATACGATCCCGACTAAGCAATGGGCAGCCAACTAAACCAACCAGAACTTGAAATTATGTAGATGACGATACATCCACCAAAGATGCCTCGCAACCACCCGCAGATAACAATCTGTACAGTGTACCACCCGACCGGGGCAGACGACTGGACATTGCTAAACCACATTGACCAGTCTGTTGACTATGTTCGCCGTCACCATCCGTATACTGGCGTCATCATAATGGGCGACTTTAACAAGTTGAAAGATTTTCATTTGAAACGAAATCACAACCTAAAACAAATTGTTGACATACCAACACGAGGAACTGCGACACTGGACAAAATCTATACCAACCTAACTGATTTATACCACCGCCCAGTAGTCATAGTACCGATTGGCCTATCTGATCACATGGTGGTAGTATGCACTCCATCAACGTCCACGAAATATACAGAACCAGTCTTTTCAAAGACGTCTTCGCGCAGTTGCAGGCCTGATGATCGAGCCCGTTTTGTGGCAGCGCTCCACCTCATCTCGTGGGAAACCTTATTCCACCTACCAAGCTGCAAAAAAAAACTGCAGTTTTTCAATTCTACAATCAGAATTTTACTCGACACGCATCTATCACGAATTAAAACACACAAAGCAACCGGCCTGGACGAGATACCCAACTGGATCTTACATGACTATGCCACCATCCTCGCTCCTCCCGTCTGCGCGTTATTCAACAGCAGTCTACGGGAAGGAACCGTGTCTGCCGTGTGGAAATGCGCTGACGTTCGACCAGTGCCTAAAATTCGACCACCAGCGCTAATTGATAAAGACCTGCGCCCAATATCTCTCACGCCAGTGTTATCGAAGTGTTTGGAGAAATTCATGTACACGTGGATAATGGACACTACCATGGACCAGATTGATCCTCAGCAATATTGGTCAATCAAAGGGACATCAACCGTACACTCACTGGTCGAGCTTGTACACAAGTGGAAATCCGCGGTTGAGACCCCTGGAACCATAGTACAAATACTTCTCGTCGATTTCAGTAAAACGTTTGACCGAGTCGAACATCACATTTTTATGACGAAATGTGCATCACTCGTACTTCCAAATGTTGTCATCAAATGGCTGACATCCTTCCTGTGTCAACGCAAACAGAGGGTAAAGATCGGGAGTGTGAAATCGGAGTACACCACTGTCAATGCAGATGTCCCGCAAGGCACAATATTTGGACCAATCGGCTTCCTACACCATATTAATGATCTGCAAACAGTATGCTAACATATAAAATATGTCGACGATTGCACAATATGCAATATTCCATCCTCCGGAATTGACAGCTCACTCCAAGTAGCAGCAGACGAAGTCGGGCAATGGACAGCGAGTAAGAAAATGGCGCTGAACTACGACAAGACGAAAGAACTGCGAATATGTTTCAAGAAATCAAATCCAGACATCGCACTGCTAACCATCGACGGTAGACCAATCCAACAAGTTAACAGCACTCGTCTACTAGGTGTGACTCTATCTGAAGTTAACTGCACTTGTTTACTAGGTGTGACTCTATCTGAAGATCTGAGGTGGAAATCACACATAGACGAAATCACTACAAAAGCATCGCAACGTCTATATTTCATCATCCTTCTCAAAAGAGCCGGCATTGACCCTCACCATCTCATCAACATATACACTTCAATCGTCCGATCGGTATTGGAGTATGCATGCCAAGTGTGGCACACGAGCCTTACAAAAAAGCAAACAAAACAGATAGAATACATCCAGAGACGGGCAATGCGGTTCATTTTCCAAGATAAGTCGTACACCGAAGCCATCACCGCAGCCAATCTACCAACGCTGTCAGACCGGAGGGAGAAGTTATGTAGAACACTATTCATAAGCATGCAACAATCTACACATAAATTGCATCATCTTCTGCCTCCCTCCGGGAAACTCCGTACACAACTCGAAACACGAGGACTTACTGTGTGCCGCGTTGCAGAACTGCAAGATTTCTTTTATACCATATGCTTTAAGACACTGGCAGTAATTATGAAATAATTCATAAATTAGTTACTTTTTACGTGATAGTAGTAGGCCATATAATTTATATTACTATGGTAGTGCCTGTTTTAAGTTTTAATTTATGATTATGTCCTTCATCTTTACCTTGTTTATTTACAAACATAACTTTAAACACGATGTACATGCAGCTTTTAAATTTGTTATATTTTAAGTCATACTTTTTGTCTTAATTAATTTATTATAATTGGTTGTTTTACTGTGCCAATTGTATAATTCAATTGCTATAATTGCCATTTTAATAAAATTATTATTATTATTATTATATTATTATAATACATATTAACTATAACCCCAGTACGCAGTTAGAATACATAGTTATTGCTAGAATACATGGCCACTACACCCTCAGTACACATCTAGAATACATAGTCAATACACAATGAGTACAAGGCTAAAATACAAAACAGTCACTGTATCTCCAGTACGTAGCTATCTTCGTATTTATGCGTATCAATCTGGTAATGTTGCTGTGTTTATGCCGGCTATGTCAAGTAGGGATATACAACGTAATTTTTCGGCCTTTACTGTTACTGAAATACACTTTTTTTCTTCACTGTAGACCAATAGTACCAGCTATGTACTAGGCACTAGGTTCGAAAACATGGTTCACACATGTGCACAAACACACACGTACGCACGAATGCTCGCACGCACGCACGCACGCACGCACAACGATGTGCATGCATCCTATGTGCATGCATGCATGTTCTCCCTAAACATCTCTGTAGTGTCACTGCCTTCCCTATCCAGGAGTCGACGCGTCGCCAGTGTCAGACATCAACCGGAACAAGGGCGAGTCGGCAACTGTGTACCGCACCTTCGAAGATGGCTACGTAGTGCGCGCGATGACGCCGTCTGACATCGACATCGTGGTCGGGTGGTTCAGCGGCATGGGTTCCATCTCCCCCTACGACCTCGCCACCGCCCTGGCCGTCATCCCGCCTGGGCCCGGCTTCTACATCGGAGAACTCGACGGCGAGGTAATACGGCTAGTGGGGAGGGCGACACGTGGCGGGGAGGGCGACACCTGGCGGGGAGGGCGACACGTGGCGGGGAGGGCGACACGTGGCGGGGAGGGCGACACGTGGCGGGGAGGGCGACACTTGGCGGGGAGTGCGACACGTGGCGGGGAGTGCGACTCTTGGAGGAGATTGTCATAGATTGTTGCAATATCGGTAATTATAAATAAAACAAATTATAATCTTAATAGTTAAGTTTATTAAATATATTAAATAAAAGATATTTGTCAGTTGTGAAGCGATATATTGTATGTTGCACTTTAAATTAATGAAACTTACACAACTACATACTGATATATGATTACTATGCAACGCCAATCAACCGCTAACTCTAACCATATAATAACAAATAACACCTACCCCTAACCTTATAATGGCAATCTACCTCTAACGTTAAACATATAACGGCAATCAAACCCTAAACATATAAAGGCAGTCAACCCTAACTTTATAACGGCAGTCATCCCCCAACCCTAACTCTATTACAGCAATCAACCATATCTGAATAACGACAATCAATCCTTAACTCTATAAATGCAATCAACCCCAAAATATATAACTTCAAGCAATCCCTAACTCTATAACTGTAATCAATCCCTAAATCTATAACGGCAATCAATCCCTAATTCCAAAATTGCAGTCAATCCCTAACTTTACAACTGTAATCAATCCCTAACTATATAACTGCAATTAATCCCTAACTATATAACGGCAATTAAACCCTAACTATATAAAAGCAATCAATCCCTAACTGTATAACGGCAATTAAACCCTAACTTTATAACGGCAAACAACCATAACGCTGTAATGGCAATGAACACCTAATCTAGACTAGACTGATGCGACCGTCAAAATGATAACACTCTCTTTAACCCGTCACAATGATGACACTCTCTTTACCTAGTCGCAATGGTGACGGTCTCTTTAACCCGCTTTATAAAATGAATAGATCCTAGTAACATTGCTAATAAAGACGACGGGTAAACATCCGTACGTTAGGGGTAGATTGGCGTTGTAGTGTTTGAGTTAGGGGTTAAATGCCGTTGTAGGGTTGGAGTTAGGGGTTCATTGATTTAACAACATTTAACAAGATTGTCATCCTCCAAGGCAAAAGCCCAGATGTCAAGTGGACAAGGAAGTCTTTGGCTTATCAAGAGTCCAACAATTGTTCATCTATGTGTGACGTCACCAAATTGTACTAACACCAACAATTTGGCTTCAGCCTTCTATAGTTCTTTATTCTGGACTTATTTGTTAAGCCTAGAGAAAATATATAAAAATAAAAAACTTGAAACACAACAACATTGTGTGTCAGTTATACAATATCACTCAACAGTACAAACGTGGAAACAAGATGGTGTGAAAACACGCTTCACAGAATGCACAATATAATATTACCAATACCATGTAAAGTATGTTAAGAAATATATAATGGTTATACAATATACACAATGATCACATAATAGTTATTCAAGATAAACCATGAAAACAATTGCATGTAATTTAACAAACAAAATAAGTCTTTGCATCTAATGAATGCAATAATTACACAATCCACAATAACCATGCTCACCCTAACGCTATGCCATTTCACTGCATGAGGCTCATTAAAGCATGTCCTATTAACAGTGAACCATACTCAGACATGACCCCTCCTGCAATAGCATGATGAAACATGTCAATTAGCAGAACATGGTATAATTATTTAGACAAATGTTGCATTAATCATATATCTATATGTTCGTAAGCTACTACTTTAATAAGTTATAAAGTTGATTGCCGTTACACAGTACACATATTCTACATTAAATGATTGAATCCCTGTTTACAAGCTAGTGTGGCTCCCAGCTTGTTCTCAAGAGCTTGTCCCGTTGAAGTATTTCACACACCCTACCCAGCCATCTAGTGCCACCTGGTGATTAATCAAGACAACATCAAAGAGAAGGAGAAAGCTCCAGTCTGATTCTGACTTAACTGCACAGAATGTTATATAATAATTCTACATGCACAGTCCCTGTAGAGTGTATATTAAATATCATAATACATTACCTGTATATCAACACTAAACATGATTAAACTTGACTTTCTAAGGTGTTCTACCAGCTACTGACTACAAGCTTTCAAAATGTCATTAACTGTAAGCTGTTAACAGACAGCTGGTGGGACATTCCTACCTAAGGGCCAGACAGTTAATTTGCTCCACTTCAGTAATCAAATTCGCTATTAAATAATTATAACTGAACATGTAAATACGTTTACATATAAAGATTGACAATTCTCCAATATACACGATGGCATAATTATAAATTGAAAGGATTCGTTTTCTAAAGTATAACATATTATTTGGAGACTTACCAAAACAGGGCTGTTGTCTTGTTGACTGTGGGATCTTGTCTTGTCCACTGGGACAGTGCCCCTGCCTTGACCATATGTGACCCCTGTCTCTTGGGAAAAAAATTAGTTAAACAACTTAACTATCAGTAATATGGCCAGCAACCTACACAGTAAATGCAATTAACCATAAGACAAATAGTTATAACAACAATAACTAATTAACTATAGTCTCTGTAGAATGCATTGGATTACCCAGGGTGCTGCCATATGGTGGCAAGTAATGGCACCATCAACAAGATTAGGTAGTCTATCAACACACGCTACAGTTGACCTTCCAGTTTATTGTTTCGAACAAATGTAGGGCGTATTAAATTGTGATATGTGAAATTAAACAATTAATATGATGTGAAATAAGTGCATTTGAGCAGGCATATTCACAGGTTTGTTTGTAGAAGCTATTGGCTGTGAAATAGTGCATTTTGTCAGAGTTTAAAAAGCGGAGGGATTGATTTAGTCGGTTATGGGCCCCATTTGCACATGAATACATGGCTATTTTTGTAAATATTGACGGGCATCGCATGTTGGTGTGTTTTAAAACATCTGGAGGTCAGCATGTCAATGAAATGATGGCAGTTAATTGCTGTTACAACGTTTCTGAATTTTTAGTGGTAACGTTTTCTTATAATCTGACAAAACGTTAACATGGCCACCAATGGAATTTTGCACGGTGGTCTGACCTCTACAACTAAACTCTCTATGATGTGTTAGCGACCAAACTGCTCCCTTACAAATGTGTAACCCGCCCTCCTGAGATTGATCTCTACGGATATATAATACGAAATAAATAGTCCATAAAGTCACAGCACCGCTGCAGGAGTGCTTACATATGACGTTGACTACCATTTGTAAAGTTCGACCTCCGTCTCGTTGGGCGCGTGCGCGAGGGTCGATTTTCACAAAGTTCGCTATTAGCTCGCCAGATTCATTCACGTCTAGAGTGAAATCAGTTGTAACACCAGTTGTCCAGGTATCGTCTCGGTTAGAGATTTATTCGACAGCAAGTCACTTCACGTACATTTCACAATCACATAAAATCGATATCCTCGTTGCATCAGTACACCGTATAAGTATAATCGGTAACATCTCTAGTTGAAATTTTAAAAGTTCGTAATTTTGAAATCAAACGTAACGCTAGTGCAAGACGGCTTGGTTTGTCTATGCGGAAAATTTTGAAGGTCTGAAAGTTGGGAGCATTTTCGTAGCTTCCCTCGTGGAGCGTACACGTCGTGTTTCGGTGAAATAGTCTGCCGCGCTCCTCGAGTGCGCATATCTCTCCCCTTTTAAAGCAAGTCAATAGCTTTCCCAGAAGTTTCCAGTACCAAAGTACGCATGCGTGAACAGGCCGACGCCACACAACCTCCCTGAAGAAAACCGATTTGTATTTTCGCATAATTACTACATGTGTACGGTGTGTGTGGCTGTCCTACATCTTGCCAAACTTTCCTGGCCCGCTTACGGGTCAGGAAAGGGTAAGATCTTGAGGAACCGGTTGACAACTCATTAATAAACTTCTAGGCACGGGGAAGAGCGTCAACTTTCGACCCACGCCTGTAGCTTGGTTCGGACAAAATACCCATTACTCACAATTGAACTTCTGCCCCCAACGCTAAGCTACATGTCTACATAAACATCCTGGATTTTCGGAATAACAAAATTATTATATCTATATTAACCGCGTAATGAAAGCAATGACTTTACACATTGTCTGGCGCAGTCGTTATTACATCTACAATTACCTGTGTTGGATGGAAATATGAGTTTGTATATCTTAAAGAAACGTCTTCCTATGCTATTTCAAAATGTTCATACATTTTCACAAGAAACATTATTATTCATAAAATCATTTTATTTCCCCATGTGTATGGTTATTCTCACACAAATGCTGGGTTCATCCCAGGTCGTGGCGTCGGCAATTGGAATTCCGTGGTCCGACCGCGTCTACTACGGCTCCTTCTATTACGTCGCCAAGGAACACCGTCGACGG
>OY759262.1:38026801-38039301 GCA_963662155.1 Lamellibrachia columna
TCGGTAGCGGCAACGCCGTGCGAGCAGAGTTCCTGCGGCTGTGGGTGGCCGCTGCCGGCGGTGCTTCCTACGTGGCCGTGGCCGCCAAGGACGGCCGTCTGACGGGCTACGGCTGTCGGCGGCCGTGCGTCGACGACCAGCGACGGACACACCTTGTTGGGCCGTTGTACGCCGACAACGCCTCGGTAGCCGAAGCCCTGCTGCGGAGGTTATGTGCCGACGCCGTTGGGGAGACAGTCGTCCTTGACTTCTGGTGAGCTTCAAACATCAAGAGTCACAAAGCAGGGGTTACGTTTTAGCTACAAGATATTGCTATTTAATCCGAGATTAAAAGGTTTCTGTGAATGAAAGCCAAGTGACCTTAGCTATAAAGTCCGCATGAAAACACAAATGAATCAAAACAAAATAATCGTGCCCATATCGCTTTTTTTAATGACAGAGGACGTTATCTTACTCGTATCAGATTAGACCTCAAAACTTAGCAAATTGTATTTGGAACTCTTACAGGTAACATTACAGCAAAATGTGCTGTCAATCTAAGTAGGACGTGTATTGGTGTTATTCTTTTTGGACAAGTTCTTGAGTTGAGTCAGTTGTCCGGCCATCACTGATGCTGTCTGCTACCGTGGGATTTTATGAACACCCTTGCATTGTCATCATTGTGTGTCACGCGTGTTGCCACCAAACAATGTGTTTTTGGACTTCTTATATAGCGTTATAAGGTTGACCAACACTAACCGGGGAACGCCTAATTTTATTAGCTCATTAACTTCGGACGTATCAGCCGAAGACGCTCGTTTTCTCTTGTGCTGAAAGTGGAAATGAAACTGATGCTTGTTTTATCTGGTATAATATAAAACTATGGTTATTTTTTAGACAAACAGCACAACATTTGTGTAATTCATTCCATTCACTTTAAAGTGCTATTCTTTGAATTGTGAAGGTTCAAACATGAGTGGGTCATTGGCCCAGTGCTCCCTCAGATCTAGTGGCCCAAGTGCTCCCTCAGATCTAGTGGCTCAGCGCTCCCTCAGATCTAGTGGCCCAGTGCTCCCTCAGATCTAGTGGCCCCTCCTCCCTGGTGGGTGTTTTGGATAATACACGATCACCTTCTTTTCTATATAAAATCTAACAACTGCTTCTAATACAAAATATATTGTCATACTTGCTTTTTATAAGTAGGCAATTTACTTAGTCTAGATCTTTGATCATTAAAGAATAATCACATCAGAACATTCGTGTGAAAATTCACTTTCCACGTGAAAATATGGCGATCTGCGGATTTCCACGATAGGTGCATAGTGTTACGATGGCCTCAGTGACCTAAACTGTGTGGATTCCTAACAGTTACCTGTGGAGAAAATTTGCATGGCTCAATCCTCCCTGTGGCCCACTCCTCTTGTGGCCCACTTCTAAGTGTAGCCCACTCCTCCCTGTGGCCCACTCCTCCGTGTGGCTCACTCATCCCTGTTGCCCACTCCTCCCTGTCGCCCACTTCTCACTAGTCTCTGCCTAAACAACAGTGCTTGTCTTTACACCAGAAACAAGTGAAAACATCTTCTCGTGTTTCAGAAATATGTGAGATTGGTTGGTTATTTATACAATACACTATTCCCACGGTGTTTCCTCTTACGTCCAATGTGCCTAGACGTGCATTTCTATATCACTCAGTAAATCTTCACATGTCCAGCTCGTGTGGTTGTTGTCCTCTCACACCGCGCTACGTTCCACTAACTAACACATACTCTGCAGGTTGTAATTCTGCGTTGACACGTCGTTAACTAACACATTATCTAACTAACATGTATTATGGCATTCGTTTGGATATCATTTACATAAAGACATGTCTCGTTATTGAGTGGCATTCATTTACTTCACTTTCCCAGTTAACTGATCGCCGGGTTGTTTCCATACCTAGGTTGAAGAACCAAGCGGCACTCGCGATGACGGAGAAGTTGGGCTTTGAAAAAGTGTTTGACTTGGCTCGTATGCATCTGAACGGAGACGCGAACGAGTACAAGGAATCCGTGTTCGCGTTCACTAGTGTATTTGTTTGTGGATTTTAGCAGATTCTAATCCAACGGACATGTGCACTACGTCCCGTAAAGTTAAATCCACAAGCATTTATTGTCAAATCTGCTTTAATTATACGCTTTTTAATGACACAACTCCGCATAAATTGCGCCTCTGTAACCATTATTAAAATTAAAAAAATTATAAATTAACATCATAGCAGTAAAATATGGGCGAAAGCTGCAAAGGGGATTATCTGAGGAAGGGAATTGTTACGACTGGTTAATGGTGTGTGCGTGCGTGTGTGCGTGCGTGCGTGTGCTAAATCGTTATTGGATGATGTATCCATGAATGCACGTATTGAACAGGTATCGTGTGAGGTGAAAGTTGAACAGCCGTGGTTATGTGTGTGGTTATAATATTATGTGAAAGACGTGGTTTTTTGTGTGGTCATATGTGAAAGATGTGGTTAGAGGTTATGAATGTACCTGTGTATCGATGTTTTATTTCGAGTGTCTGAATGATTAATAGGTATGTTTAGTAATGTGTTCAACTGGATGATGTATTGATAAATGTATTTAACAGGCATCGAGTGAACGAGTGGTAAAGGATGGAGAGTAATGTGTAGAACGCGCGTGTTAAAATGAAAACACAAAAGGACAGAGCAATATGTCGAACGCGCGAGTTAATGGGTTGAATGAGTGTTTGAAGGTTCAAGAGAAGTTAAGGGGTGGTCAAGAGAGACAAAAACGGGGTTCAAGATGAGTGACGAAGTGATATGGCTGCTCCCTCTAGCGGCTCCCTTTTGTAATGCGCTGAATGGAATGACGTTGTGCGATCGAGAAACATTTGTTGAATGCATGGTTATATCGCGTGCATATGCGTTGTCCGAAAGGTCAAGAGAGGCCAAGAGAGGCTAAGAAGGGCCGCGACCAGTGACGTAATACGTATGTATAGGATTCTCGTAAGTGCTATGAAGAAAACAAAACACGACGAAGCGATTGTGTAATAATTCTTATTGGTATATTTGTAACGATAATCTGTTATTTCTACACGACATAAAAGTGTGTTGCTTCGTGACTTCGCTTACAACTTTTATTGATGTGCGTGCGTGCGTGCGTGCGTGCGTGCGTGCGTGCGTGCGTGCGTGCGTGTGTATGTGTTCGTGTGTGTGGAGTGCGTACGTGCGTGTGTGGTCGTCATGACATAAATACCCGTACTGATGTTATGTCGACATCAAAACCTTTATGAAACTCCAAGCACTTAATTATGAGCGCCTTTTTACAGCAGGACAGAAGAAACTTAATTAATACATGTGCATTTTAATCATATTTTCAATTGTTACATAAAATGGCACAATGGCTATTGAAATCATATAAGAAAGTATTGGATTATATAACAGTACAAGAGGTAAACATGTTTCTAAAAGGTAGCCTACATGTTAAGTTTATAGGAAATATATATATATATATATATATATATATATATATATATATATATATATATATATATATATATATATATATATATATATATATATATATATATATATATATATATATATTGAGAACAATGCATCATAAATTCAGTGACACTAATTAATTATATGTTATGTTAGATACAATGGCACAATGGGTACTGAAATTATATTAGAAAGTATTGGATTATATAGTAGTATATAAGGTAAACATGTTTCTAAAGGGTATTCTACTTGTTCATATGTATAGCAAATAGACAGCAAATATGTGTATATATATACATATATATATATATATATATATATATATATATATATATATATATATATATATATATATATATATATATATATAGTATAGCAAATATGTGTAGCAATGATAACAAATGTTAACTGCTGCCTACACTACACACACACTCACTGACAAACAGGTAACTATTACACCATTTGTGAGAACAATGCAGCATCAATTCAGTGACACTAACTAATGATATATTATATACAATGGTACCATGGCTATTGAGATTAAATTACAAAGTATTGTATTACGAGGTAAACATGTTTCTAAAGGGTATTCTACTTGTTCAAATGTATAACAAATAAATGTAGCAACGATAATACATATCCACACACACAATAACTGACAAACAGGTAAATGTGACACAATTTGTGAAAACAAAGCAGCATGTATTCAGTTACACTAACTAATAAACCCCGTTTTATTTCCTCCCCGAAATCTGACTCGAAAGAACATTTCTGTCGAGTGACCACTTTAAAGCGACCACTGTCTAAAGCGACGTTTCGCACGATTTCCGTAACTTCCAAATCACCTACTTTGCGGAATTGCTGCGAACTGGTGACCCTGATTCCCATTCTTCGCTGTCAAATAAGCTTTCGAAATATATTCAACCGTAAACAAATAAAACAACTAATTGAGACATCAAACAATAACGGAACGCGTACTTTAAGGGGGGCGGTGAAGCACTCGAACAACCATAGCCCAAACATAATAACATACCATTTACAGTATATATCACCCTTATATGATGGGCGCCACGCCACGGTAATTTTGTAATATCCTTTTTAACTTTGCCATTATCTTCGCTGGGCGGCGCCATATTGCTCTGCGGGGGGGGGCTCAGCGGCAGAGTGGTTTGAGTACGAGCTCCTTAGAACCGCGTTCACACAGTAAATCGATATGAGCGACGACGCATTACCTCTCGGAAAAACGGCCGAAACGCATGGAAAATCGAATAAAAAGAAAACTGGTGTGCACTGGATGGCTCCTGGATATATTAACTAGTACTACAAATGCAAGGAAAAAACTTTTTATCGACTTCCGAGGAAGAATTTGCAGCAGAAAAGGTGGTTGCAAATGCGGAAATTGGCGTGTCCGCCAGCCGCAGGCTCTGCGAGAGACCACTTTTCCGATGCAGATTACAAGACAAAAAACAAAAAATATGTGATGAGCATGGACAGACGGTGAGCATCAAGATGTCATTCTTGGTCAAAGACACCGTTCCATCTTAGATCTTTTTTTTCCGCATATGACCATGCATCTACAGACTATTCTGCGACCAGGAAACGTCAGATATCAGAGGGCAGAGCGATGCGTAGGAAGCGACGAGCCGAAACCAGGTTAGTAAATTGGATTACCGTTACCATTGTGACTTATCACTACGATTACAATGTAGTTCCACCCCAATAAGCACAGCTGTGCTTCAACGTCAGCATATATATGACCCATAGTAAATCGAAATGTATGAATACAATAAAGTGCGAATAAGTGTTAATAGTTTGATATCATTACGAGTGTTTTCCAATCCGCCGATTTATTTTCGACGTGTTCAGACGTACCGTCATACGTGGCCGTACTCAAAACAATAACTCAGTAAGTGCTACAGGATATACTGCAGCCTTATAACATGGGATTTGATATTATTTATTGACAGTCATAATAAGTCTCAGACTCCTGTGTTCTAAATGCCTAGAGACCAAAGCGGCAAGCGTAAGGCTAAGCCTGGGGGGGGGTAGATACTTGGGAGAAACAAGACCAGTATAGACTATAGTGCAACAGAAGCCTGCTGTTGCTGTTTACATTTCAAATTCTTTATGGAAATATTTAAATATACAAATACTTTCATTGTGATTAAGTGCAAATGCAGTTACAAAAACTTTTTAAAAAGTATTTAAATATTTAAGTAAAATGTATTTCACCCAATGTCTAGCTGGAAAAGAAACTAACTAAGGCATCGTCATCTACCCAGTTGAACACTGTCAGATTACATGTCTGCTTTCTATAATGACACTTTACAATTTATGTCTGAATTCTTGTGACTTGACAATAAGACAAAATTATATAAAATTAATTTACTTTATTGATCAGATTAAACCCCACATGTAATAACCGGAAGTTCATAAATATATGTATTAATTACATTTTATTCTAAGTCGACTGATAACACTGTAATGAATATCATGGGGGGAGTGAGCACCCCACAATAGTATTAATACAAGCTATACATTTGAAGGAAGTATATCAGGCATGGGGTCAATTCTGTTTTGTCAATTCCAAGAAACCAGTTCAAATTCCGCCTTGCAAGAAATCAATTCCAACTGTTAAAATCCTAGGCTAAAGAAAAATTCAATTCGTTTTAACACAGTTTTATTTGTCACGTGTGCACAATCATTTTAATCAGATATGATTAAAAAATTATTGTTCGTTAAATGCACACACACACACACACACACACACACACACACACACACACACACACACACACACACACACACACACACACACACACACACACACACACACACACACACACACACACACACACACACACACACACACACACACACACACACACACACACACACACACACACACACACACACACACACACACACACACACACACACACACACACACACACACACACACACACACATATATATAATATATATATATATATATATATATATATATATATATATATATATATATATATATATATATATATACATATATATATATATATATATATATATATATATACATATATATATATATATATATATATATATATATATATATATATATATATATATATATATATATATATATATATATATATATATATATATATTTTTTTTTTTTAATGTATTTTTGACTTATTTTTTAAATTTCTGAACATGAATTCAAGATATATATATATTACCCTAATTGCAATTAATGTTCTTTGTGCCAGATCAGCCAAGTAAATTACTTTATGTAGTTGGAGATGATCCTGTAATCAAAGGATTATCTTTATTGTAATTGTGGAAGAAGCCAGTGACATTAGGACCTGGACATGTTATGACAATTGAGGATATTTTAAAGAAGCCATCTCAACAAGGTTTCTTTTGAATTGCATTTACCGTGGAGAGTTGGAGTGACTCCATTTTCCTATAAATAGTATATAGTTGTCAGAATTCACTTATAACTTCACCATGGAAATTACTACTAGCATCTGAGGAAGTCAGAAGCTATGTTTTGAGTGCCATTCCTACACCAAGAAGGGGGACCAACAAGATTACTCTTCAATGGGATTGAAGCCAGCGTCGATCCTGATCATGCAAGGGTGCTGTGGTCAATGATCTCAAGATCCAGAATGTGATCAACAAGGCTGCCTGTAACCATGATGGTGACGCGGCACAGATAGAAGCTGCCAAGGTCCGTAAGGACCTGAAAAATAAGGCAGCTAATACCAGGGGCACTCCAAACCACCTGATCTCTGACTCGTTACTGTCCACCACTGTTCGTGGAAGCATCACCCCAAGAACCCATCTTCCACCACTGATCTGACTATCAACGATACCTGGAAGACAACTGGTGACAAGATCATCTCATACATACTCCAGGGGATAGGCCATTGCATTAGGCTAAAGTGACTTCGACTTGTCATTGAATGTTATGTTATTGTAGTAATAATGATAAAACTGCAAACTGATTTTCACTTGTCAACTATCATATAAAAAAGGGGCAGATGTCGGGGGGGGGGGCAAATATGCTAGGAGGCAGATGTCCGGGGGGAGGGCAAGTGTCCTAGGGGCAAATGTCTTGGGGGGGGGGCATGTGACCGCAACCCATTTATATTGCTATCAGTTGTGGTATCATTGATATTTCATCAAATTTACTGGAAAGTTTGAGTTTTCAACATCCTAATCTACAACATGTATTCTCCATGGGGAAATGTTTAATTACTACAAAGGGCAAACCCTACAGCCACATGTAGCAGCATTGTACAGGTGACCAGTGACCTGTTTAGCATGGGAAACTTGTGGGCTGAACATTAGGCTTGGATAAACAAGGGGCTGCATTTAAGTGGGGCAGGCTTCCTCTCTCACACAAAGGGAATGAGCAGGCAGGTGCCCTTAATTGGCAATCTCTGTAAATAAACCTTGTACACTGAGAAAGAAAATGACGCCTGAATGGTCTGATTTTGGTTTTACTGTCTGTTACAGTAACTTAGTATTTCTTTTTGATGCAAATGCTTGATTATATTGTTCTTGGTCACAATGTTTCATTAACAGAGTAGACAGTGTCTATGCTGTAATGTTGACAACTTCCTGGCTGTTACCAGATTCAGGGTGACATGCTAATAGCAAACAAATATGATTTTAAAAGTAATATAAGTAAATATAAGGGTAAATATTAACAGTATCAAGTCAATGATTCCAACAAAATCAATTCCAATTCCCAAAAAATCAATTCCAATTAAAAAAAATTTGGAAAGTCAATTCCAATTCCGGAACTGGAATTGAGGGTCAGTTCCAATTCCGGAATGAAATTGCCCACATGCCTGAAGTATATTCATGACAATATCTTGTCTCTGTATACTATAGCAACAGTCATGAACAGTATAGTTAAATTGAAACAAGCTTAAGTCTGTGGGGCTTTTGTCGGGAGGGGCTTTTGTCCATGCATCATACTATTTAGCAGATGCTTTCAGTATAATACCTAATAATTATATATGTATTTACATATTTACATATATATATATATATATATATATATATATATATATATATATATATATATATATATATATATATATATATATATATATATATATATATATATATATATATATATATATATACATATATATATATATATATATATATATATATATATATATATATATATATATATATATATATATATATATATATATACATGTGGGCAGGTATGTGTGTGTGCGTGCAGCATTTATAAGGTACAGATGTCACAAGCATAGATCTGCATTTGTTCCAATAACAATATTCATGCATTATGTTATCTAAATCGGATGTCAGATATAAAATAAGGAACCCCATAGAAAGTCCACATTTTGTTATGGAATTTGGACCCCCTTATAGAATTTTGACCTCCCTGGCCCATTGAAAACAGTACAATGTTGATTAGATAATATAATGCACTTTGGAGCTAGAATGCTACAATTTTGGTTATATGCGTTTGGTTATCTTACCAATGGCATTCGTCAAACTGACCAAACAGATTCATTAAACACATTAAGAGATCAGTGAAACACCCATTGGTTGAATTAACATGGCTCTATAGGGAAAATGCTTTTCCCTGTGGTTGACTACTTTATATATTCTATATGACACTGGCACTCTTATATTCTAAAAATAATATATACAAGAGAAAGTTTGATTAATTTTTATTATGCAAAAGATGAATTTTGTAAAATTTTCAAGTCACTGTATGAGTAATCTTTTCAGATGAAGGATTCACCATTGGTTCGTACAAGTACAGGTACTAGTTTTGAAGCATACAGCGCTACGGGTGATGCCGTCAATCTTTACATTACGGATGTCACCTTTAGTGCCATCACTGCTACTACTGCTGTGACACCACCAACAACTGATGCTGAAATGCAAATCGATCCGGTAACGATATTTCAAGTGCGACACTTCGCGAATGCTGCTGTAGTCACGGATGACATTATTACACCAATGAACGTTGATCATGACTACTCCTACGTGAAGCTTCCATAAGATTCAGTGAGAACAAAGATATTGGTGAAGATGATGCTCACTATGTGATAACAGCGACATAACCGAGGGTGACTCAAGCAGCTCCGACACCTATGAGAAAGAGAAGAAGTCTGTCATTCGTGAGAAAAACTTATTTCACCTTTCTGCACCTGCCACACACCAAACATCCATAAACTGTGACACAGGTTGTACTCATGTCTGATCTATCAGCCAAGGTCTTTCAGATACTGGGGTGTCTGTCAGAGGCAAGTGTGCTGATTTCTACCCCTGGATGAGTGAAAGGTGAATTGAATCTGTTAGGTGTACATGTACTATCAGTCAGAACAAGTAGTGTATTGGTGTTTATTTACTGCCAGTAGTGTATTGGAACAGATGGTTGGTGTGCAAGTACTATCAGTCAGAACAAGTAGTGTATTGATACATATGATTGGTGTACATTTACTGTCAGTACAAGTAGTGTATTTGGTAGAGAATGAGACGCTTGGTTTACATTTGCTGTCGGTAGGAAAAAGTAGTAGATTCAGTCAGAACAAGTAGTATATTGGATACACAAGATTGGTGTACATTTACTGTTAGTCAGAACAAGTAGTATTGTTACACATGATTGGTGTACATTTACTGTCCAATCAAAACAAGTAGTGTATTGCCATTTGTACAGATGATGATGGTGAAACAGTTAAAATGCCTTGGCTTTATCAAGATCAATTATTTCCTAAGCTAAACTACCAGTATATTTGATATGTTGTGGCATAATAATTATGTGTGTAACTGTGATATCCATGTTCCAGGTTGTATTTCCCGGTGGTAGAAGTCACTGTTTTTAGTCAATGTTTAGTCTTGGTTTCAGTCGTTCTAGTTAGCCTTATTTCTTTTTATTGTCATCAATTTATTCAACACAAAATCAAACACAATATTAAAATACAGTCACTGTACACTTCATTAGATTATATGCAAAATAAAGAGAAAAGCCTGCTTGCATTGTAGTTCGGACCTCGCCCTCGGTAAAAGAAATATGCAGAAAAAATAGGATTATTAAAATGGCAGTGATTCGAGAACAAATTAATTACTGACCTGCTAGCTATAGGGCGAATCAATGAGTCGGCACGCAAATCATGCAATGAAGGCAGACCAACATCTAGCACCGCTCTGTTTGTGCATGTCACTACAAAATCATCGTCTTCGCCTTCGTACGGTGATGCAAGCACCAACGCGGTCGGGCACACATAGCCATAACCTAGCCTAGTAGCTTCGTAGTAGCATAGTAGCTTCCTCGGCGCAGCATGATGATTCAACGTAAACGAGCGCAGACATCGGGACGCAGTTTCCACAGGATCACCACATCACATTACCTAGTCAGGAATCGTTCACAGTCAAAGCGCTGTTATAATTTTTCCTGAATCCAACGTCAACAAAGGCGAAGCCGACCTGGAGTCTGGAGCGTGACTCGCACACTCGGTGACACTTTACGACTGTCAACCGTTGTTTCCGTGTGGCCTGTCGAACTAGACTCTTCGTCTGTGGTTTCCATTTCTCCAAAGATAGACAACTATTACGGAAGTTCAGTAAACCACTAATCGCTAGTAGCAGATCTAGTAAAACTGTCACAAGCGATGCATCTATGTTGTCAACAAGTAAAAAATAGTTCCGGTATTCCGTTATCGCATATTCTCGTTGGTTAGCGTCTCGTGTGTTCGAGAAGTGTGGCGTTTTCCACGATTTTTTGCGTGTTTTGTTGTAATTTCTTAAACTTTTTTTATTTGGAGCGAACAAAAACGCTATTTTGTTGCCGTGTGTAAACACTTGTATATATAACAGAGACCCATATCTTTTTTTTCCGCTCCAGAATGCCTATTTACGAAATAAATCGCAAAAAATCGAAAATTTACATTGATTAGATATACGCGACTCAAACCACTCGTTTCGACAACAAGATGGCGATACGCAGTGATGCATTTTGTCGATTTTTGTCTCGAACAAAATCATTTTTTTCAGTTTATCTCAAAAATTAGCAGGTATCTGTCACCATTAATGCATAGTTAGATAATATATATTTAAATATACGGCGTAACTCAAAATTGCTTCAGTTCCCCTTTAAATCGTTATATTAGCGTGTCAGGTTACGTGCTTCACAGAACAAACACGGGTCTACAGAAAATCTACGAATCTCAGTAATTCTTGCATTAAATCCACTACCTTCATTTCATAAGCTAACGATACAAAGAAAACGGGTATGTTAAGTAAGTAGCTGGTGAACGTCTATTATACCCAGAGCTGTCAGTTTCCAGTGTTTGTTGATAACATATTGCACTATTAACACAACTGTTACAGAGTGGTTGATAATTAGTGCAATATTAACACACCTGGTACAGTGTGGTTGATAACGTAGTGAACTCTTAAAATAACTGGTACGGTGTGGTTGATAACTTAGTGAACTATTGACACAACTGGTACAGTGTGGTTGATAACTTAGTGCAATGTTAACACAACTGGAACAGTGTGGTTGATAACTTAGTGCAATGTTAACACAACTGGTACAGTGTGGTTGATAATTTAGTGCATTATTAACACAACTAGTACAGTGTGGTTGATAACTTAGTTCACTATTAACACAACTGGTTCAGTGTGGTTGATAACTTAGTGCACTATTAACACAACTGGTACAGTGTGGTTGATAACTTAGTGCATTATTAACACAACTGGAACAGTGTGGTTGATACATTAGTGCACTATTAACACAACTGGTACAGCTTGGTTGATAACTTAGTGCACTATTAACACAACTGGTACAGTGTGGTTGATACATTAGTGCACTATTAACACAACTGGTACAGTGTGGTTGATAATTTAATGCACTATTAACACAACTGGTACAGTGTGGTTTATAAGTTAGTGCACTATTAACACAACTAGTACAGTGTGGTTGATAACTTAGTGCACTATTAACACAACTGGTACAGCTTGG